>PNEQ01004288.1:29976-75082 GCA_003012365.1 Medauroidea extradentata
GAACTCGGCAGTATCCTCATTTTGATTGGCGGCGCACACGCACAGGCCACATAATAACTTGACTTTTTACCAAACTTTCTGTCCGCCGATCCTGTGCTGTTTTTTCTTTGCGCGAATTGTAGCGTTTGGTATTTGGAAACTGTGCGTGTGCTATATTTTGTGTTAAATCAATTGTACCTTTACTTATACTGCAACTAACCTTGAAAATATGCAATTTTGCAGAGTCAGTATTACTAAGGTTTTATTGGCAACTTGGATTCCAAAGCTTATCTTTGTAAAAATACAAACATTGTTCAACGGTGTTGATGGCAGGATATTAAACGAAGGCTTTATGAGAGTGATGATTATAATAATGCGCATGCCTCAAGATCGGCCTCATCACCAGCCGTTATTTCCTAACGACAACGCTGCATTCTGTAGATATTAACATGACATTGACAATCTGACCGACTCCCTGGCTGGCTCCTTGGTTTTATCTTAAGATATCAGGTATCCCGACATATTGTCATATTGCCTTCACGCATCCCGATAAAGAATCTTTGACGCGACACGTGATACCATAACAGCCGCCATACAAGCCATTACGGTGATTTCCGTTACGTCAGTTGCTAAACTGGCTGCGAAGCTTACTGGCCCGGAATATGCTTTTTAGTCGGTTTTATTATTTCTCTCTTTCTCTATGTTTAGTGGGGTTTTCGGTATTCCGTTACAATATTTCGAGTTTTAAGCCTCCCCCACCCCCCCTTTCTTTCCCTTTTTAAACGCCAAAATCCTGGCAGTCGCAAATATGATTAGTAGCTTGCCTTTCAAATTAGGTCACGCATCGCCACTGAGCGCGAGGTAAATATAACTCACGCTTTAATAGCAAATTTTACATTTATCTTCTTCAAAACTGCATTAAGGCGAAGAATAACTCAATTCAATATGACGACTGAAGCGGAGTCTCGAGAAGTAATTACTACCCAGTAATTGCAACCTGGTGGAACACAACTTGGTGGAAGACGTCTGCCTTCTGTCCGCACTGTCCTCTAATGTGAAATGATAGAATATGGTCATAAGTATTTTATCAGAGAACAATCAGCCGTCAATATATAATTGTCGCCCAATGTCTATTTTGCAACTTTAAATGGACGTATGCAAACCTTTATCACACCATTAATAGCTGGATGTCATATTTCAGATAATGCCCAGAAACCGTTTATATGTATCGGCGAGGTGTATTTTTTACGACGCCTAACATAGATCTGCAAAATGATACTAGTCTGTTATTGGTTGGATGACTTTACCAGACAGCAGCCGGCAATCACGTTACACACATCAGGCCATCGCCATTTTTACGACAAAATTGGTAACCTGCAATTAGGCACCAGTCAGTTTACTACAGGATGTCTTTTTTGAGACAGCAGTAACTTGACAAAATATAGATCAGGCCAGATGTTTTGTTAATGACATTTAATATCGTATCGAGGAAATATAGCTGGATTGTTAACTGTATTTTTTAAACAGAATTTAGCCATACAATTACATGCATGGCCCAATGTCTATTTTACACTACAAATTAGTTAACTGTAAGGAGCAACCAGGCCATATTTCTAATTTAAGACAGAGATCGGCCGACAAACAATGTACGTTGTTGGCCCGATGTCTATTTTGCAAATCTAAATGGGTATATGCAGAAAAGAAATTACACCGTAAATGTCTGGGTGTCTGACTTCATATTGTGGTTAGATGTAAAATTATAACCAACGTTATTTTTACTACACCAAAAAGTAGATTGCTATCCCTAAGAAAAAATAAATTTTTTCAAAATTATGAGTGATAAAATATTACATTGACAACAGTAAACGTTTAAATTCCTGTTTGCCTTCATGCCTTTGTAGCCGTGGCCTAAGGTGACAGTTTAGTAAACTAAAAGTAAGATTTCCCAAAGGACTTTTTCAGCTGCACTCTTTACAATCGAGACTGAAAGAACGATATATCTGCCTGTCACTTGACCCTTCCATACACCATGGCCCTAGTACGGCCTGGCAACCGATACAACAATTTAATAATCAATTAATGGAACGAATGCAGTGGACCTAGTGACCAACTCTAGAACCAAGAATAAGGCTACAGCAGCAACCCTGGTGGCTATTACCAGTACCAAAATTACAGCCTGAAAGATATTCGGGTAACCTTAAAACATCTAACTTTCGTCGGTCGGGTGTCTTCAATGCGTGTAAGCCTAGACCTGTCCGCTATACATTGGACATAAGACGTCACTGGCTCAGTGTCTTTGTTATAATTCGACCCATTAAACGCCTGTTATCCTAAGAGAAGCTCTGCCGCTTCTAGTATACTGTCTTGAAAGATATTCATCTGTCACTGGCTCTCTGTCGTGGAAGTCTTCAGCTATTGTCAGCTTGTTGTCTTAAAAGACATTAAGATATTGCCCCTCATGTGTCTTGAAGTACGTTTAACCTCTGCAGGCCGTCAAATTTCGATGTCATTCCGGAATCGGTCAAATGTCTTCCTGACGTGTCGGCAAACTGCTAGCCATCGTCCGAAAAGAAATCGGCCCGATTCTGACAAAATACATCGGACTGATGTCTGCTTTCTGGCTAGCCGAAGTAGGCGCGAACACGGCCCATACTATGTGTGTTTATTGAGTACAGAATGTCAAGAAGTTTACAACTATTGACTGTATCGCGTTAATCCGTTGTCAAAAGTTAAAAGAAAATACCCTCAAGTAAAGATGTGTACAACTAATTTCCAAGTAAAAACACTTGGAAGATCTGATAATCATTCTAGCAGACCATCCACTAGACAAAGTAATTAGATATCGTTAAAAACTGGTTAGGAGATCGGACAAAACAATTAGAGAACAGAGAAGTGATTAGCCTACTATATGTGCTCGTCACTGGCAATGTTCAGCTCAATAAACAGAAGTGAACTCTACAGCGACTGTCCTCTAGTATTGTGCATAATATCTCTGTACAACCAGTATTGCTGCACATCTTCGTGGCATACACTCAATGAGGTTATCAGTAATAACATTCCAATGTATTCAATTGAAGTCTGGAGAGCTAACTGGCGACTGTAAACACACTCTGCCCTCCTCGTCTAGCATATCGTCCAACAAACCAGCTCTGCGTAGACAAGCATTATCAAACATAAATCATTACTACTCACCAATGGGTCCTGCATAAGGCACGACATAGTCTTCATGGGATTGTCTGATCACCTACTTAATTATTACAGATAGAACATAGAGAGGAATATAGCTTATCCTCTAATTGTTATATGTTTTCCTCCACTTGGGGACAGTTAAGAGTTGTTACAATGCTAGTGGCGGTAGAACATAGAGAGGAGTATAAATGATCCTCTAACTGTTATATGTTTTCCTCCACCTGAAGACAGGTAAGTGTTGTTACAATGCTAGTGGTTGTAGAACATAGAGAGAAGTATAGCTGATCCTCTAATTGTTATATCATTTCCTCCACCTGGGGACAGTTAAGTATTGTGTTAATGCTAGTGGTGGAGAAAATAGAGAGGAGTATAACTGATCAACTAATTGTTATGTTTCCCCCCACCTGGGAACTGTTAGATGTTGTGACAATGCTAGTGGTGAAAAACACAGAGATCCTCTAATTGTTATGTTTTCCCCCACCAGGGGACTGTTAAGTGTTGTGACAATGCTATAGGTGGAAAACATAGAGAGGAGTATAGCTGATCCTATAATTGTTATGTTTACCCCACCTGGGGACTGTTAGGTGTTGTGGCAATGCTAGTGGTGGAGAACGTAGAGAGGAGAATAGCTGATTCTCTAATTGTTATACGTTTTCCTCCACCTGGAAACAGTTAAGTATTGTGTCAATGCTACTGGTGGAAAATATAGAGAGGAGTATAACTGATCCTATAATTGTTATGTTTACCCCACCTGGGGACTGTTAGGTGTTGTGACAATGCTAGTGGTGGAGAACATGGAGACGAGAATAGCTGATCCCGTAATTGTGATATGTTTTCCTTCACAATGCTAGTAGTGAAGAACATAGAGAGGAGTATAGTTGATCCTCTAATATTTATATGTTTTCCTCCACCTGGGAACAGTTAAGTGTTGTGACAATGATAGTGGGGGAAATGTAGAGACGTAAAGGCCGCTTACCTTACATTAAGTAACCAAACCACACACATGGTGAAGACTGAGACATAAATTCCGTGGTTTTATCAAACTGCCTAGTTGGAACTGAGGGTAAGTTATAGAGCCCACTGTGATCGTTATCCCAACACAAGTCACCTAAGTACTACTGTTTGGCAGTTTGATGCTGCAATTATTGTCCAGGCGTTCTCACACCACATCAGCATTTTGACACATATTAGACAATTTCTTACTTTTTTTTTCAGGGGGTCATACTTGCCTTCTTTGTATTCTTATTTTCCCCTGTAAGTTCGATGAATGGAGATTCACCTAAATTTCCCGCTTGATATGCCATACATATTTCTTCTTTAATGCATTAGGAAATATATCGTAATCCTTTTCACAATTTTTGGCTTGTAACCTACCTGAGGAAGCAAGATTTTTTTCCCAGTTGATGGTTAAAGGTGCAGCATAATTGATAGTATTCAGCCAATCGCAACGTTATAATTAAAATTTATGAATCTATGTCATATTCCTTGTTATATTCCTGGTTATTTATGTAGTTCTAATGACAGAATCACCTGCCGAATCACCCTACCATGTATTTGTACTTTCTCGGAGAGGAATCGGGTAAGCTGAGTTATTGGTCATTGGAAGTGCTCCCCTTCTGGACTTTTATGGCAATAGTGTATTTGAAAAGCGACTGGAAGGGCAACCTTCCAGTGTCTGAAAATTATTTGTTTTAGTGTTTTATTCCTGAAAACTTTCCCCTTGGAAGGGAAGCACTTCGAGTTAGTTAGGTCAGGTTATGGATGCTAGGGTAGGTAAAGTTAGATTATGTTTGATGAGGTTAGAAGTTTTAGTTAAGCTATGTTATATTCGGTAAGGCTAGACAGGACAGTATTTCCAGTCAGTTTTCAAATACACGACTGTCAGGATAATCCAGAAGGTCTGGTCTTCCAACAGTCAACAAGTCAATGACCCCGAGGAGCTAGTCGTAACCGTTCTAGCAGTTGACTGGAGTGATATTGGGAAACTATTAAGACATGTCAACTTAGTTGGTTGAACTGGGAATTGAAGCGGAATCCTTCAGAAGGCATGCCAGTCTCTGTAGCGTAGTCGGTTAGGCATTGGTTAACAGCGCCAGAGGTCCTGGGTTCGACGCCTGTCTAAGGCGGATGTTGTGGCGTGCCTTCACCTCACTTCACTTTCATTGGTTCTTAAAACATCGATGTTAAGGAGGAGTGTTAGACAATTGTATTGTCTTATCAGTTTTTGAGTAATAATATTAAAATTGTATTATGAGAATTATATCTTCGACAAAGCTACATGATATATTCTTGGTAAACTAAGTTAACTGCCTGACACAAATAATAATGGAATATTTTATTAATTCTGCGTGACGAGGTTAATGAAAGATTCCATTATTATTTATGTCAGTCAGTTTGCCAAGAATATGTACTATGCTTTGCCGAAGAGAAATTTTTGATAATAGAATTTGATTAGATGTTATGACTCTAAAGCTCGTAAAACTCTCTCACCACCTCCAACTCGCTCTACATGAACTATGTGTAGTGTAACTAAAGAAAGACAAGGTGTTGATAAAGTGTGATGTGTTGTATTGTTACAGGGACTGGTCGTGGCAAGAACAAGGGAGGCGGCCTGGCTACAATCGCCGCCATGGGTATGATGATGAAGGGCGTGCTAGGAGCAGTGGGACTGGGTGGTGCTGCACTGCTCGCCATGAAGGCACTCATGGTCAGCATGATGGCGCTCATGTTGTCCGCTATTGTTGGCCTTAAGAAGCTCTCTTCAGGCCATGATGACGGCGGTACACATCACGTCCAAGTAGTACCCGTCCATCATTCTGAACACGGCCATTACCGGCGACGCCGTAGCTCAGACCCATACCGCGCTCACTGGTAGTAACTTCTGTCCGCCGCCAGGCCACAGCATCTCATACCGCTAACCGCGCAGTACCTTCTGTCCGCCAGGCCGCAGCACCTCACTACTTGTCCTGGTTGGTAGTGTGGCCTCTAGAGTGGAGCACTGCTAAGGCAACTGCGGCATTCTGCCGGTAGTATCTGCTGTCACCGCCAGACCGCAGCACCTTAATACTTGCCCTATAGAATGCAGCACTGCAACTTTCACAAGAGCGCAGCACCAACACCGTCCTGAAGTGATTAGTTTCTCCGACAACTGCTAGAGTGCAGGTTACGATGCCAAAAGTGTTTTTATTCCTGGAAATAGTCAGCAACACTGTGTTCAGAACTTTCGTATCAAATAATGCCTGACGATTTTTTTTATATCTGATCTCAATTTTGATGTTTGTCTAGTTGTTGTCATATTTATAAATAAATATACAAACTATTTATTAGGCTTATGAATATAATTGAAAGTATTTACTTTTTTTTTGTTATTTTCTCGTTGTAATTATGTTACGTTGAGTTCACGACAGCGTGACAGATGAGGCGCGAAATGTGCTACATGAATAAAATATATTGGCAGCTAATCAGAGCCGAGGCTTCTGGCTTCTGTGGCTAAGTTAATTGCCTGACAAGTTAATCAATTCGCGTCGCACTCTTCGCATAAGTCACAGCATACAGTAATAACGATGAAGAGACAATAACCACATAGAAAAATAAAAAATACGAAACACATATGTGCAGACACATATTTGTCCAATCACACTAAAATCAATTGTTATTAAAGTCCAGAATCAGAATTTTTCCTCCCCCCTTCAAAGGGACAAAAGTACAAGTTTTAATAAAGTATTAGTACGTTTGTTAACTAAATTATAATTTTTAGACAGTGTAAAGAATTATCAAAATTCCTTATAATATGGCTTGGCACATTTAATCGTGCATTACTTACTATAATTTTATTTTTGTTAGTAAATTAATTTTTTAAAGCATCCTTAGTTCCTAGAGTCATTCTAGGAGGAAGTTGTCACGGATACAGTCATGTTATATACAGTAATCTAGTTGAAATTTGTTTCTCACACAATATTTTTCAGTACGTACAATATATGCACAACACATAGACTTATGCTAGTTACTTCCACAAGGTTATGATACACCAAGTTACAGCAGTTAATAATGAGTACATTAAAAGAATCAATATATAATCATAAACGTTATATATATATATATATATATATATATATATATATATATATATAACGGTTTTTTCCTGTTTAAATTCTTCTTGTGTTAATAATTTCATAAGATTAAGATACGCTTAAGTTGTGTAATCAAATAAATAAGTTGTACAGTAGTAATTATTTTAGAAGGAAAATCTTGCTGGTGACTGGAAATAACATTTAAAAACTGAAAATTTATGTGTATGTGAATGGTTTTGTCAATAACTTTAGAAAATGTACAAAGAGTCAAAAACACCTCTAGTTAATCGGATTATGTTTATCACCCTTTTTATAAATATGAATTACATTACGAGTTTTAGTAAAATTTGATAAAATAGCAAAATTTCAGCCCAGGATTTAACTATGAAGTTAGGAACTCCATCATAACTCGAAGATTTACTAGTTTTAAGATTCTTTATAGACCAGGGTACTAAGTTCTCGTTGATCGTAGGAATAAATAAGTGAATATTAGATTCAGGAGAAGATTGTATGATAATCAAGTCCGTTGGTTTTTCACAAATGTCTGCAAATTGCTTGCTAAAAATATTAGCTACTTCAGTTGGGACTATTAGATTGCCATTTTTAATCATTACTAAATTCGGATTGCGAGCATCTTTCATCAACTTTACATAATTATAATTTTTTTTTAGGATTACGTTTGATGTTATAGCTTACATCACAAAGGTAATCCATCAGCTCTAATTTTACTTTTTAATAGCGTGTGCTGGAATGAGAAGTTGGAATAATTTTGTTCATTCTTGTAAATTTTACATCTTCTGAATATGCTATCTTATTTTATATATAAAATTGATTAATGCAAAGGGGAACCGAACAGGGCATATATTATTTATTCTCAGGAGGCCGCGGTGCTCGAGAGGTTAGCTCCTCGCCTCCTACCAAGGCGATCTGGGTTCGATTTCCCGGCGGGGTCGGTCCCCGGATTTTCGCATGTGGAAATCGTGCCGGACGATGTCGTTGGTCGGCGGGTTTTCTCGGGGATCTCCCATTTCCCCCGCCTGTCATTCCGGCGCCGCTCCATACCCACTTCATGTCACCCCTCACCACCGCTGAAGACCTCGATGTTAAGCGCTGACCAAAATCTCTCACTCACTCATTTATTCTCCCGGTTAGAGGTACATAAGTATTAATAGTTTTTAAAGTATTATTGGCAAGGTATTCAATCCTTTGGTGAAAATTGTTTGTGTTAAAGATTGTGCTCCAGTCAAATATTTTTGAAGGAAAGTAGAACGAAAAGTAGTCGCCATTGCGATACTTACGAATGGGCACATACTTGTTAGAAGATCTGAATTTAATGACTTCAAACTGATAAGAACAAATAATAGCATGATGATATTCATCTTTTCTAATCAAAGGATCAGCAGACCAGTAAATTTAAGTAATATAAGTATTAAAGGAAACAAAATTTAAGATAGGTTTATCAGATTTAGTAAAGTTAAATTGCATTTGCTTAAGTGAATTAATAAATATTGACAACGATTGTCTTTTGTTTATCATAATGATATTCTAAATGTTGAGTGTGATAGTTCTTCCAATTTATACCCGATACATTAAAATCTCCAAAAACAATTACTTGGTGAGGATAATTTGTGACATTGTAGTTATTCGACAACATTTAAGCAGTTTTTAAACTCTGGAACAGCAAGCTGATGAGGAAAATAAATATTACCTACAGGGAGTTTGTTATTACCTATAGCAACTTCAATCCACACAGCATCAAGATTATTAATGTGAAAGTCATGTTTCAAGTCTGCATGGGGACACAAGTTAATATCGACCTGCGCACCTCCTCCCCTAGAAACAGACGATTCATACTTCCGGTCACAGTGAAAGACTTTGTAATAATCAGGAAAGTAATGAGAAAATAATTGCAATTTACTACTAACTCAGCGGTTTCACCAACATT
The DNA here is from genome assembly GCA_003012365.1 of Medauroidea extradentata. NCBI lineage: Eukaryota > Metazoa > Arthropoda > Insecta > Phasmatodea > Phasmatidae > Medauroidea > Medauroidea extradentata. Next base: position 39,160 of record PNEQ01004288.1, read on the forward strand.
CGGGCACAGAAATAAAATCAGATGTTCAGCTTAGTCCCATCCGTGAATAGAATAAAATAAGAATTGAAAATTTAGTCGCGTCTGAGATTTTCTAGCGCTGAAGTTTAAGAAGCCTCGACGCATATTCACTGGCAAGTTATATTATGCGCGTCGCTCGCTTAGCTTTGTGTCCATCGTGCTGTTGTGAATCCAGCATTGCACTATTCTTGATAGTGTTGGTTTACAAGGAAGTAATCAATTTAAATTTTTTAATATACTGCGAGTCTTTTGAGAAATTAAGTGCTAATTACTTAATTTAATTTAACATAATTACCGGATACATGACCAGCGGAAGACATTTTTTATGTGAAATCATATATTTTAACTTCAAATTGAGCGAGGTTTATGTTATAGTGCGGTTATAACAATATTGTGGTGGCACCACTAAAGAGCGGCATGTGTGGTACTGTAATGCCTTAATAAAATGATACTCAATTAGATTTGCGAAAAAGGCAATCAAATGTTACACAAGACGATGAAACATATTAATTTTAAATATTGACTAATCAAGTTCTTGAAAGTATAGGCTCATATTAGCCTACCGTACCTTTGACGGAATTTTACAAATTCCGTATTTCGTCAGGATTCATACAGAACCCTTCGTTTGGGTTGTGAATGTATTCATCTGTCAGGACTATATCTAACGTGCACTAACATAGACAACAACGCAATGTCGTGCGCCACAGTTGGTGACACTGATAATAGTTACCTGGGGGTGCAGTGGAATGACATGCATCTTGATCTGCATACTAGAAGCCATCTTGTCCTACGCATTGCGTTATTAGGCTTTCTGTCTAAACAATTTTCTCATTAATTTTATTTTAGACATGTTATTGTTTTTGAAATATCTTCGTATGACAGTTGGAACTGAGTATAATATGTGTTGAACCACTTACTTGTTGTAACTGGGATGAATAGAACATACAGACACGGCGCAGTGATACAGATCTTAGCAGTGCACAGTAAAGCCCGCATAGTCATCTCGCTACAGCTGACTGGAGTCTAAGCTTCACATGAAACACAATTAGCTTCCTCCGTTGATTTATCCAATCCAAATAAAAGTCACCATTTATTCCGAAAATGGTCAGGTTAATTACATAAATAATTCATTATTCAGTTCTAGACTGAAACTTCAGAAACTCCCGATTCCAGTTTCTTAACTTTCGAAGCAATTGACTAATTAAATTATTTTTGGGGGAAAATATGCAAACTCATTTATCAGTTTCTTTCGATTTTAAAATTTTTATAGGGAAGTCAAAGTGATGGATAGTTCCGACATAGTGCAGGAACGTGACGTAATTGAGCAGTCATAACTTAAGATAGTTTCTCCGGATACAAGTGTCAAACTAAGAAAGCCACTGAAACAACCTCTCGTCTCTCTCACGCCGATAAATAATGACGACGTTAGTTTATTTTCTAGGTTAAATACGCATATTTCTGAATAAATGTTCGTTCTTGGAAGTTTCAAGGTCAGGGTATTTGTCCCATTATAACAATTGTAATATAATTACATAGGCTGTTTCAATAGAGTAACTATTAACTAATGTTTTAAACATTAATGTGCATGCAGTTCTCTACTTTCAAACATAATGTGTTCTTGGAAAAATGTATGAAAGTAGAATGTATGAAGGTTTAATTATACACTCGTGTGTTGTTTAAAGGGTTCTGTTTCAATTAATGCCAAAAAGTACTTCAATAATCCCAAATTATAATAGAAAGACTGTTTTTGTTACTGAGTCATATGTAGGAATGATATGGAAAATGCTGCGGAGTATTAATATGAAGGTACATAATCCGTAAATCATGTGTAATCTGATAGTGTTGACTGGCTGGAAAACAGAGTATTGATTTTATTTTGTCAGTTAGTGTATACAATTCTGAATCCACTGTACGAAAGTTGAATTATGGAAACTAAAGACTGATGTACGAAAGTCTGAAACGCACTGGACTTGAATTCTGGAGGACACGAGTTCGATACCCTGCTCCGACCATCCTGATTTCGATTTTCCATGATTTCCTGAAATCTTTCCAGACGACAGCTGAGATAGGCACTAACTGTAAGCCATGATGAAGGTAAATTTTATTACAGGTTAGAAAAAACAATGTTAAAAGTTTGTTACAGAGAAAACTTCTGCCGCTTGAGCGCTGGCATCAGTAAGGGGTGCAAACTGACCAATCACAGAGCTTTCCTGCATTTTAAGTTTCATTAAGTTGATAGTTTAAAACGCGAAATTGATTTATTTTAACTTTAAAATAAAATTAAATGACTTCTGTCATTTCCAAGCATATGAAAATTTAATTTTGTTACAGTTCCGTCTTATTCTGTTCCCTTAGCGACAGCAGCGAAACTAGCGGCATAACTGTTCCCAGTGCCAAACTCTTCCATAAGAAAACACATTTTTATTCTAACCTGTACTAGAATAAACCTTGGGCATGGCTGATTCCTCCCCAGTTAACTGAGTGTCCTTGACATAGCTACCGTCTACAAAGACATCGCTGTCGACGTCCACGTACCATAACTTCGCTACGAGCTAGGCGTACATCAACTCAGACTGTGTTGTTTGTTGAGCTGAGTGATTCCTACAATACAAATATGCCTACAATATCTCGAAGTCTCTTAGTAAGAGCCTGTTCCCGAGTTTTTTTTTTCAGACTGGTGACAGTAACTCAAATATTTTTTAACCAAAAGCTTTGAAAAATTTGAGTCAATGTGCAGTTACACGATGCACAATATTGTGAATGCGTTAAAAAAAAATGTACCATCCGTCAGCCAAAATATATTTTGCTTCATTTTTCCATATTTTCACGACGAAAAGCTTGGTTCTTTGGATGATGAAAACTAAAGAACCGTTCAGTACTTTCCTATAAAAAATTTCAGCAACACATTATAACACATTAGTTTGTTAACTGTGGAGCAAAATTTTATATGAGTATTACGTAGCAATAAAAAAAAAATATTTTCGAAATCACTGCAAAACTCAATAACTTTAAGCCATTTCGTCACGTATTGTAGCATCGAAATATCAGTATCTATAAAACTGTAATCTGTATTCAGGGTATTCCAATGCTTAAAATAAAGATGAGTTTGGAACTTGAGATAGTACAAAAAATAGTCTGGCATTGCAGCATTGGAAAATTATGAGTTCAGAGGTAATATATGTCTAAATAAAATATAGTAAATATTCAAGGCTGCTTTTAAACAAAGATACTCTTACAAAAATAAATCGTAACATAAAATTTCACACTCGCGAAACATTATTTTTTATTAAAATTACTTTCCTTATTGCCTGCCCATAATTTCACAATTAAAGAAACGTGAGTAATTACACTTTATTTAAATCCTTTCTCGATGTATTAAGAAACATTTAATACAAATTTACAAAAATATGCATGTAACAAATGGGGTGACTTTACAATTTAGTAAGTTCTTATTTCTACTGCAAGTATTTTAACATGAAAATTGGCGAACTGAATAAATTTAGTTTGCTAGTTTGTAATTTTTCATACATGCATACACACACACACACACACATATATATATATATATGTGTGTGTGTGTGTGTGTGTGCGTGTTTTTCTTAGAACTATCCGATATATTCTCTTTACAGAAACATTACAGTTACCTAAAACTTCGAATAATAATTATAAATTAATTAGCGTGCTATTAAACAGGAGGCTCATTTCTTAACATACGGTTCAGGCAAGTCGAGCAGCCAGCACGAAGAATGATTCCAGTTGAACGTGTAGCACATAGAGGCGATGATCCAAGTTGTGAATAAATAAGAGTTGGCCTTATTGACCTCGTATTTTGGAACACTAAACACACAACCCAACTACCAGCAGGTGGGAAGAGGTAATGCAGATAAAATATTACAGTTCATAACAGATGTTCCTTAGAGTTATGTTACTTGCAAGCCTCAATGTAGCTATTTCAGAGAAACACGAAGGTTAGTTTATCTGCGGCAAGGATTTGATACATGGCTAGTTTAACATTATACTCCTAGCAACAGATTCAGCCAGCTTTAAAACACGTACATTATACCTTGTTATACAAAAGAAACAACCATCGTTTGAAAGTCGAGGAAACTTCAGTAACTGACAAGGAATAGGCCTATGTGACGAGGTAGAGTGTTGTCATGCAGATCTCTTATTGGTTGAGAATACTCAATGACGTCACTAAACAGTGATACAACCACTACAGCAACTCACGTCTGTAGGGTTCGAAGTAGAAATTATGTTACAATAATCTCGCGAAACTCTTCCATCTCTACCCGTCGTTACTGAATGTTGACATCAGCTTAGGTTGCAGTTCACTTATTCAAGATAAACCAGTGACGTCATCTGGGTATTGTGACTAGAGTCACGAGTTAACCCCCCTTCCCACCAAAAAAAAAATTGTCCTTTAATTGGTAGTGTTAGACAAATGTGTCGTATTTACAGTAAGCCATTGCATTTATTCAAATTGTATTGTCAAAGTGTTCTCTTCGACAAAGGATAGAATATATTCTTGGTAAACTGCTTGATGTAAATAATAATGAAATATTCCATTAACGTGTCATACAGAATCATTGCAAGAGAATTCTTGAAAGTTAACCTATAATTCATTTGAAATGCTTCAGTATGACAAATTAGCGAAATATTTTATTAATACTTTTGTCGAGAAGTTTATGAAACATATATCATATGCTTCGTCGAAAATGAAAATTTTGTTAGCACAATTTGAATAAATATTATGGCTGCAAAACTGAAAATTCAATAAAATCGCTTAACAAATCCCATTAATGTGATTATATAGACTTATATAAATATTTATTATTATAAAATTAAAGTCATAGTCTTGCAGAAGGTAAGACTAAGTAAGATAATCGTCATATACAAATGACAGTGCCATTAAAAAAGGGCGTGTTGATTATGTGGGTAAAAACTTAGAATTTTAGTCACTAAAATATGAAAGAGAAATTGAAGTACCGTAATTAAAAACAACAAACATACATTACCTCTTAATGTATTATATTTTTTTAGCGAAAAATACTTACTTATTTTTACTAACGTGATTTTATGTCGAAGATTTATAATAAGTTGAATTTCTACCCTTAACAGTTAACTGAATAAATACAAATGTCCCAAACACAAAGAACTGCACCTAAACTTGTAACTGAAACTTATTGTACTATAAAAATACAAGCTGCCCGGCGGGGGTTTCGACAGCGATGCATTTTTGGAAGTACAATTATATCGACAGTTTATCGTGTTAATAAGATATTGAGGACATGGCGTAAACATATTTTAAGACTTCTCACCCCGAAGCATAACGAGGACCTCACCAGGTTCATGGGATATCGAGAATATCGGGAAAATATATTTTTACCTTTATTCACTCTTAAGTGGATGCCTACACCGCAAGGGGAAGTCACGCTTAAATGTTCGTATTTCGGATAGAACAACTGACTCTTCTACCATCTGCCACTGATATGTGAGTATATAATATTACAACAGTTCACTGTAACCTTGCCTTACACGGGATTCGAACCTAAGACCCCCTACCAGTGTTCCAAACAACTATGCCGAGATAGGTCGTCAGAATTCTTATGATAATAAATGTGTATAGCATACAAGCCCGTGTCTAAAGTGGTATGCGTATCAATAGGACGGCAAGTAGCACTTCTAATTATTTACCCGTTGTCTTACCCGATTTTCGGGATTTTTGGAGCATTTTACATCCCTCCACCCCGTAAACTGTCGGGTGTTGAACACGTTTTCAACTATTTACCTAAGCTTCATTCCCATGAACATTTATCTCGATATGCCAGTAAATTTAAGAGGAATATCGATTTAATTTAAACCATGTAAAATTTTTTGATATCTTCATATGTTGAGTTAAAAAATAATAAATCGTGAAACGAAATTTTAGGGATATGTGTACGCTTCATTCAGAAGTAAAAATCACCACAACATCTCAACGGGCTTAAGAGTTATCGAGGATTGACAAATAAATCCATTTTACAGTTTTTAGTCTCCTTAAAATGCGAATTTGGAAAAATTGGTAAATCAAATTGTATGTTTTTTTCAAAGTCTTCATTCTGAAGCAAACATCACTTTGACGTCTAACGGCGTTGGTAGTTATAGAGTTTCGTTGAAAACATAGTTCACCCTCTTCACCTATTAGCATATGAATTTCGGGAAATCCATTCTTAGTGAGTGCCTACGACGTCAGGGAGGCCACCCTCAAAATTTACGTAGTTAGGTCTAATGGCTGGGACTGTGCGTTGATGATAGAACGAGTGGGACACTTCAATCTATGACTAGAGGATTACAACATAATCGTAAATTTAAAAAAAAATATTACCATAGGAACACACAGTTTATAAAGTCATACATAAATGTATGTATGTTATATATATATATATATATATATATATATATATATATATATATATATACACACACACACACGTGTGTGTATCAAATATTGAGTGAGTTGTTCAATAATTTTGTCTATGGCGGAAATGTAATTAAGTCAAGTACTATCAACGAATTCGATAAAATTAATTTTGGGTTGTATCTATTAAGCATCTGCCTGTATGTGTGGTAATATTGTAGAAAGAATGTTCGTGCGCTCCTGAAAACAAAATGTTGGGTGCGTCTCGGAGGTAGACGCAAGTTGCGAGCAGAGAGAGAGAGAGAGAGAGAGAGAGAGAGTAGAAGAGAGGACAGGGTCACTAAGAGAAGAGAGTAGCGTAGAGAAGAGTGCAAGAAGAAAGCGACACATTGACCCAGTGGTTCTCTTCCAGACACCTACTGTACCTGCCTGGCTGGTTGCCTGCTTGCTGGAGAAAACAACCTCGCTCTGCCCCTCCCTTCAAACATATCTCCACACCACAGCGTCCTGGCTACTATCTGGACATAACACTCCCTGGATGTGCTAGTGCACAGACACACTTATTACTGGCTCAGCACTCAGGGGAAGACAGGCGCCTTGCGTATAGACGTCATCAGGCAAGTGTCGGTCTTACTGCCTGTTATCGTTGTAGTACAGCGCCATGCTAAATATCTGTCACAGTACGATGTCGTTGTACGTGACAAAAATCAAAGGACTGAACAACAGACGTCAGGATGTATTTTTCTTATCTGCCTTCAGGAGACTGAGCCCAATGCCCTAACATGTTTAGCCATTTTTACTACGCTTTTCCTCTGTAATGACATGCGGTAGGACTACAGTAAAAAGCGGCGTTTACAGATAATAGTTTGTTTCCTTTCCTAGAATGAAGCTGTGTTCCCAGAACAGGTATTTACGTACATATGCGTATACGCGCAAACAATTATTGTACGGAAAACAACTTGCTGGTGACTCCTCTTAAGACGACTGAGTATCTGTATGTATCGTACTGGTGACTGCAGCACTTATATGGAGATATATAGACAAGTCTGTGTTTTACTTAGTATAATTTTACACTCTGTATCAACATTCAAAACGGATCACAAAACCAGCAATCTTCACCATTTTATACCTCTGTATACACGTGTTTACAAATTAGTGGAGGCCATTAAATACCTTTATACACGTGAAACATTCTTAAAATTGTACTCGTAAACATTCATCACTCACCTACATTGAGCAGTTTTTGAATTAACCTCTACCTACATAACTTGATCACACTATATGGCGACCTGGGTAGGCGGCCCCCTTAAGAGCCTCAAACTTCTTCATTCCTTATAACTTAAGACTATTTTATACGAACGTAGGCCACTTTTGATACAAAAATAGACCAATCGAAATCACCTTAGTTAAAAACTGGCCAGTTATAACGTTTTACAGAACAGTGGAAGTATCGCACGTGATGTGAACCAATAGAAAGGCAGTTAATACACAGGCAGTAGCACTGACGTTGTTTCAATAGTCTATATTGTCGACTTGCTTCTATCTTGTAGTGATATCTATGCAATGTGTTTCTTTCTCTAAGTGTTCACTTAACCCGTCAGAACCGACGAGCGACTGACACAAACCACTCGACATGTGACTGAGAACTATGTGCTGATGAACAGCGTAGTTAGTGTGCTTGGTGAAATGAAGCATATATATTAGTAATATCTTAACAGCGGGTGTTTTCAGCTCTAGTGAGAGATGATCAATGACGTAGCGAGTTGTGTTACATAAATGCAATGTTAAATATTAGCTTCGACTTTACACTTTGAGCTCGTGGAAACAATATACCTACAACTCATACCTAATAAAGATAAGTTCAGTAGATCGAGGTGTGCTACTACTCGACCACGACAACTATTCCTCCAATAAGGGGAAGAAGCGTGGCGTTAGTAGTAGGTAGACACATCACAGGGAGGGGAAATATACTGCGCCTTACATGAGTTCATGGCACACGGTCAGTGAAGATATAGCGGCGAAAACCGATCCAGCTGCCTGTGTCACAGGTCACAGTATTATGGCCGGTGCTGTGGGGCACCACGCCAGTTACACGCGATCAAGGACAACATAGCTGTAGTTCGCATTTTTGCCGCAGGACTAGTGGTTGTGGACGAGTAGTACTGGAGAATACGTTCTTTGTCTCTCGTACCTTACTACCAGTCTAATGTAGCCACAGACAACTCAGTGTACAGTCATTGCTTCGCACGGCACAACTTGGAACACGTCACGCTATGTCCGTGAGTGTGATATGAGATGAGAATGGAACAGCGAGAGAATGAGTATAGAGGGAAACCGTAGACTAACAACTTCGTCTAGCACGATTCCCAATACAATGGTAGTCGACTCCGCTGGGGATCTAACCCATATTGCCTTGGCAGGAGGCGAGCGCTCTAGCCACCAAGAAGACTCCAGTGTGGTTGGTGGGCGATTACAACACGGCTGACCAATCACAACTGTTTGTGTATACACCAGATAATTTCCTCGTGGACAGCTGAGATAAAAACATCGCGAATATAAGGGTCATCACACAATTAAATATTCACATTTCTAAGGCACTTGCAGACGCTTCGTTTCTTGTCAGACGGCAGCAATAGTTTTCCCGTGGAATTAAACTCTTAAGACGAGTGTTCACCTGACACGTTTGTATCAACTTGATGTAATAACGAGAGCAATAAGGGTAGACAGAGAAATAATTCGCGTATTCACTGACTTTAAAGCCAGACTTCACACACTAATACACTTATCATCACTTGCTCATTGGCAGCCTGCATGACACTGCGTTATTATTGGTTCGAAGTCTTCCAGTAGATATGAAATGAGTGGCGAGCCAGGTAACAGGTTTAAATAAAAGTAGAATGTTTCACGTCCCTTATTATGTTACATTGATACGAGCGTCAGCAATAATGTCGCTTTCATGCGCAGAATAACTAAACTGGTATGCAACGTTTCCGTAGTAGTCTTTGTTTATGGGTTTTAAGCTTTTAAGCGGTAATCCTATAACTTTATATGTTTAAAGTATGTCGTAAAAAACTGATATATCTTGTTTCTATACTTGATAATCAGCTTTATTTACATATTTTTTAGTCTGAAAAAAATAGTAAAAATAAAACTTGTTATGTGAGTTAAAAGTTTAAATGCATGATCTAAGTTGTTAAACTTTCCCCTCTCCTAAATGTTTTATCGTTGCCATAGAAAGCAAGGCACAGCGTTTATTGCTCGGGTATAATGTACCTTTAGTGCAGTTAGTTCAGCACCATGCCTCGCTCGCTGTGTTGGGTTCTGTACATCCATCTTTTCAGATCTTTAGAAAATGTTGATTCCTTACATTTGATGCACGTTTTTCATTCTGTTACACCCAAGGACTCATGATAAGTTTTTTCTACACCAGCGTGTTTCAACAACTTATGTGCACATCTATACTTGTGCTTCATGGGTATTGGCAGTATGTCTTTGTGAAGACATGTCTGTTATCTGTCTGTACCAATCAAAACAACGTTACTGCGGTGTCACACATCTGTGATTGGCGATAGATCACTCTGATGTGAGAGGGCTAACACAACCAATCTCTGAGCATGAAGCATAGCTGGAGATGTGTACGTGGCATCTATAGTTACAAACAACAAATGTTTGCTCTGGTCACTATACTTGTAAACTACTGATGTAGACTCTCACAACTGGGACGTGAGAAGAGTCACTACTTGTACACTCACATGCAACAACCAAGTGTAAAGTGTTAGTGTCCCAGTGAACTGTTCATTAAGTAATATTAGTAAGTATGCATCGCGCCAACAATAAACGAATATACTCTCTATGGTTTGTAAGGTAATTAAATATTGTGAATAAGTACGAGAAAATACCGAATATATAAACAGATCAGTTATTGTTCGACATGCGCCATTGTGGTCGAATGTTGCCGTAATTCAGGAAAAACACAATACAACAAAAAACAAAGGAAGAGAAGCTAGTAAACTGTAGCCAACATACATAGAACATACAGATATTCCAGAAGACGACACGAGGGCCTAGTTATGTTTGTAATACAAGTCCATTGCAGGAATAGTTCAAAGAACACAATATCAAACATATTTGGCTTACAACACAGTGCAAACAGCGAGCATGTGTACAGACTGGTAATACACTCGCCAGGTGTTTCGCAAGATACCGAACACTTCATCATGATTTTGGTTTTCAAGGATTGCTCGAAGTTACTGTAGTGGTTTTACTACATATGTGTTATGGAGTATGTAATTTCTGCTTCAGGGTACTGTCACCAATATACTGACGATGTTCGTGGATACTAAAATAACTTATTAAATCAGGAACATGTAAACATTGTATTCTAGAGTAGTGCTAATATTATATATACTATTGTGACGTTAATAACATACAAGAGTTCAAATTCAGCGAATTAACTGTGAGGTTAGTTTAGCGGCTATAACAGGGGTTTTCATGTCTGACTGAACTTCAATACAATTTATCCAGGTTTTACTAAAGTAACTGATTTCAGTTACCGAATACGTAAGAGTTGAATATTTTAGTAACTCTCAGAGTCATTAAAGGGGAGTTTAACCATTTACTAAAATCATAGATAATTTTTTCTCAGAGAATGTTTCAAAAGAACACATATCGCCTGTCGTGTGTCAACGCGTAGTTGGAACCTACACAAATAAACTAATATCTTGTATGTGAACGCCAAAATACAAGTATGGGTAAATTATTCTATATTAGTACAAGTCTGCTATGGCTCCACCAACAATTACCACTAAATATAAGAGTATTGGGTACCCGAACACTTCATAAAGTACAATAAAACCAATGTCAGTATAGTTTGCTATGTGTTCTTAATATATGCTTAGTGAATATTTGTTTGGTGTAAAATAATAGTTGAAACGTAAGTAATAGTTACTATGATAAAGAAAATAATCAGCCAGGTTGGCATATAATGAATTTCCTTTAAATTTTAAGTATTCGTTATTAATGTTTTCGGCAAAAGTTCAGCGGTGAGTGGGGATTTTTAATGGGTGTTAGATGTGTAGTCCAGCAAACTTAATGGAATATTCTAAGATGCAGTGGGATGGTGGCAGCTTGACTAGTGGTGATATATGATGATTCTATGATGATTAATACAGGCTTTCTACATACCATAATACGACTTTTTACTGCCTTCGTTATAGGACAAAAATATTTCCCTCATGGAAATAAAGCTCCAGGACGCTCATCTGTGGCGTGTCGATGCTGCTTGCAGACGTCACAAGGAAATATTCTTCAAATCTTGAAGAGGTCCATCCACTACACGTCTCTACACGTCCATTCAGTCTAGAGCTTTTTTTTTAACCTTCCAAAAACTGAGAACTAAAATACACACTGATTTCTGTCTAAATCACTTGGCTGGTTGTCAAATTGGGTGTATGAAGTGCACTATCAAAACAGTGTGACTATTTAAGCCAAATATACTAAATTCCAGTTAAAATAAAATACTTCACAGCAAAACAATATTAGGCCGGGTGTCTGGCAAATAAAATAATTAAAATAAAATCTGTGGCATGAAAGACACAGTGAGAGGTCACAACGGATTAGTCAAAAGTGGCTTATCTAGACGGTTACCTTCGTGAACGTACCTTGGAAACATAACTTATCATTATCTATGGAGACAGGAGAAATGTACGGGTTCACTGACCTGTAGGTTAGCCTCCAAAATATGTATGTACAGTATAGGCCGTTCAGAATAAACTGAGCACTGATTACAACTTTCTCTCAGCCATTGTGTCTCCATTTTTAATATTTGAAAAATGAAAACTTCCGCGTAACTAAAAGTGAGTGCAAACATTTCTTAACAGTCAAAATGTTACTTCAATGGTTGTAATAAATACATTTCTATTATTAAGCCTGTAAATGTTGGACAGTGCTCACTTCAAAGTGAATCACATATACTCAAGCACAGAGCAGTTGCTCGCGGACATATGTATGATTGGTGCTGCGATTAGTTGCTTCTGTATAATTGTCTGAGCGCCTCGTAGCTGCTGTCATAAAGGCTAATTGCAAGAGTGACACTATCTTGGAGTTGTTTATACTCTGATCACAAAAGTAAACACTAAATTATTCAGGTCCCGACATATCAAATGGACTCTCCAAATGCCCGAGTCTCCAGCTGAATCTCTGTAATCACTACTTCGACATTTTACTTCACAAATGTACTTAATTCAGGGGAGAAAGTAAGAATGTAGAACGCCAGAGGATACCGGACCTGAAGTACAGTGCATATCATATGTCTAGGTGCGTGCATCACGCAGATTTGAGGCGTGTGAAGCAGAGGTGTGATCATGTGCGTGTAGGTAAGTATGTCGGAGGAGAAGAGCTGTGATTGGCCGGCCACGGCTGGAGAAAGCACGCCGAGCAGTGGGGCCTGGAGAAAGTGGGGCGAGCTCGCAAGAAAAACAGTCGTCCGTCCTTGTAGAGCGAGTACAAGGTGCCGGCCAGCCTCGCCGAGCGCTGCGGGTTTGAGTCCAGCCGCCCCGCCACAATGTCGTTCTGATCCTCGCCTCAGCGTCTCACATATAATATGATAGTTTTAGAGCAGTAACCTGTAGAAGTAGGGAGGACCACGTCCCCAGGGTTCTACACGCCATAGGGTTAGTCAGGTTACAATTAAACCCGCGCAGGTAATTCACGGTTCTTCAGTTTGTTGAATTGAAAATTTACGCAAATAATGAAATATTTAAAATTAATTATATCAAAGATGCGATATCAACATATATTTTATTCGCTATTTAATGTCCCAAACGCAACGGCAGGAGAGAAGTAAGACACACACACACCTTAGTATTTCACATATATAGTACATTTGTCTTCACCGTGAGGTAAAATATATTGACTTTATTAGTTTCGAACTCATTTCCTCGATATTTTGAATACCACATGTACAATTTCAAATATTATGGATTTAATTATGTTTTGTGTATACGTCTTCAATATCGTCAATGTGGGTTATCCGTCTGCAACAACAGCTTAAACTGAGCAGGGTTAGTCCTTAGTTGATCGATGGTTATGCCGTCCTGGTGTATATTTGAACGCTCGGAAATATTACTCAAGTTACTGTTTAAACACATTTAAATATTGCCTTGCCAAGGTTACCCTCGTTACTTTTCGTAAACGTCGTACGTTGTGACATACTATAAATATACTGCACTCTGTCACTACACACATTCTGCAAACCCTCTGTATGTACAAACTGTCCAACTGCGAGCGTCAATATAAAGTGTGTCAGCACAAGCAAATGTCTCTTTTCCGCACGCTATGTCGTCATCTAACACTACTTAATATTTCCATATTTACTTCAACTACTTATACGATATACTATCTGTCCCACCACTCTTTTCCATACCCATTAAATTCTTTGGATACCCTAGTCTGCCCCTTCCCCATTTTACCCCCCTCTCCACCAAATAATAATTATTTTTCAGCCAGAAGTCTTCGCGAGCGCACTCACAACTTATCAAAGTTTCGTTGCAGTCAGATGAACATAGCAGAGGAACGTACAGAAGACGAACAAACAAACGTTATTTATATAGGAGACTTGTGCAAATCACATGCCAGGGCGGAAAATATAACTTGCCTGAAATTTTAAATTTAACTTTAATACACTAACTTTCATTATTAATCTTATAGTGTAGAAGATAACTAAATTTTACAAGTGCAGTTTCTTAATTTTTATAAGAAAAATTACCACAAGATTGTTTTAGTATTACAATTTGACTGGTGACTACGCTGCGCACTACAGTAACTTTATGTAGACAAAAATTACTTCAACAAAGTAGCATCAAAGTACTAAATGTATCCCAGTTGGCGACAGTTCCTCAGCCACTCTTCAAAGTCAGCAGGAAAAAATTTGCTTTTCTGACAAATTAACTGAAATTTAGTTGCTAGCATAACTTTCTTTAATTTAACAACCAAATATACAAAGAACGGTCGGTCAATGCTTGAGTCAATTAAGAACTGTAATATTCATCATGTACCTATACAATATATGTGGCTTGTTTGACTTCGCCAGTTTAGTCAAAGTAAAATGCTAATAGCGGTAATGATTTAGGTTTATAGTAAAGTTTAAATGTTCCTATAGCCTCGTCAATTCCTGTGTACTTTGTTGTACAGGGCGCTTGTACATGGCGAAAACGGTACAAAGACGAAACATAGATTACATTAGAGTAATTTCTTCCCTGCGTGTGTTACAAACTGTTTATATATCGATTACAGAAACATTTGAAATGAGACTAAGATAAATAGTCGTGATAATATAAGTAGCACTTGACTATATTGCCACAACTGAGTCTGCTTGTTAAAGAGGTTAAAATACTGCAATATAAAGTTCTCTCAATATTTCTCCGCATTATAGTAGCCTATATCAGGAAACGACCTAAGCATGTAAAGAACGTGCCAGTTATCATTAACACACAGATTGGCGAACATTGTGAAGTAGTTGAGATGGTGGATTGGTGTAAATCGTGCTGAGAGGTATAGAACTTATTGAGATTAACCAACGAAACTTTTAATAGTATCGAAACAACGAAAATCAAGAGTTTTTCATTTAAGTAAAGAAAAACGTACCTCTAAAGTTACGTTTGTCACCATTTTTTACAAATAAATTAAAAGCACGTTTCCGACTTACAACTAGCGCCTGACTCACACCGTGTATAACACCAGATCACTTACACAATATTTTGCAACATTTATTTATTTATTTATTTACTTTGTCAGTAAGTGTCCTACGACGCTTGACAGGCCCTTTATACATTTGACGCTGCCTAAATAATCCTGACGATATGAAAATATGTACTAGCACGTTGAACATAAAAAGTCTAATACAGTTAGGTTAGTAAGTGCAGTAAGCAACGTCTCACAACATAGCGAACTAGTAAGACACGTGTGACTGTACACCGGGTGAGTTCTGGGCAGACAACGGCATAGTTGTGAGATACGTCCTGCAACTAGCACTGCGTTAACTGTGCTGTACCTGCGAGATACGTGGGTTGTTTGTTCAATGGCCGCTGATCCAGCGAGTAGGCAGTTCTTCGCAGACTTGCTGGCGAGGATCTGCCTGTGTTTGACTTGCTGGTCTTAAATCGCTCAGCACTTCCCACAGCTGAACTATGAGCTGTGCTAATAACTCACACGACAGAAAACACGTGTGTTAGAACCACAGCATGTATTTAATACCACCATGTGGATGAACGTATTGTAGACGTTCTGAGCCAATAAGATTGGAAGCAATTGGCGATACAAACATGCGGTACACCTCACTGTAGCCTCTAAGAGCAAGCAACACAACTGATTTGCAGTCTTCTCGATGTAAGTTACTTTTATGTTGTATTTTGTGTCGAAACTTTTGTATTATTACCGAATAATAAACATAATTGCGAGTTGTAAGTTCATGTAATTTTTTAAGGGTCTACTCCAGGATGTTTGTAAGTAAAAAACGGTTAAAATTTTTATTTTCTTTTGAGAAAATAAGCTTCAAAGATAAGTCGAGGACATGAAACGGCATATTATATTCTTTGAATGTTATTGTTAAAAACACATATGTCTCTCGCACATTGACAAGTATCAGCTGACTCGCTGCACATCGCCCGGTGACCTGGCAGGCAGCTACATTAAGTAACACTTTAGTTCACTGTGACGTAGAAATATGACAGTTTCCTGTACAACATTTACATATACTTTGCTCAAGGACTTAAGAGTAATTGTTTATGCGTTATTCGTAGATAGAGGCAAGTTATGTATTCAGCGTGAAAAATTTTGCAGTAGGTTAGTTTTAATATAACATGTAGCCGTTACCAGTTTACGTTTAGTTATTGGCTACGTGAGATATAACTAGACGACGTTTCTGACTCGACTGCGTCTGTCATAACAAGATTATTGTGGCGCTGAAAGCAGGTAGACATCTCAGACGAGAAACATCTGCAATCTCTCAGTCACTACACGGAACACGAATTCATAGTTTTGAATGTTACTACTTAACAAATACTGTCATCATAACCATGCATACATATTTATAGAAACTTCACAAATGTACGCATTATTTTTGGTATGCAAGATAGAGAATAAATTTTGTAGTTTCCTTACGAGTTATTTTTCACATCTGGCGTGGAACTGAGCCAATAATTCGGTATTTATTAATTGCGGATAGAAGAGATACTTACTTAAGTTCAAGTGTTGTATTCCTATGCAGACTTTAATTTGTTTTGGCTTTTTTTCTCCTCATCCGTGTCAGCTAATAAGAACCAAGGTACGCCAACACCTGAACTTTTGTAATTCGTCTGGCAACATCTGAACCAATCATCATGTAGTCATACAAGGCGATAGTACTATAGAATATTCGGACAAAAACTAAATTTTTCAAATTTTGCTCTCTGCCTCTGTCTGTCAATATTTTATTTAATGTTTTTGATCCCGTTGATACTTCAAGAGCCACAGTTCAAGATATGGAACTTGTAATTAATACAGAAATTAGAAATACAAAAACAACAGAGTGATACATACACTGCGTATATTAATATGTTTCAAAAACGTTTAAATGTAATTTCTATAATTAAACTGAATAAAAATTTATAAATGTAAACCATTCCAAATATTATTCATTAAGTTTGATGAAATGTTTTTTAAGCTACCCACAATAAGTTTATAAGAAACTTAGGATTCCACGAATTCGTTAATGGAATTAGAACATGTAAGAAATGAGCATAAGTTAGACGAGCACATACAGGCCTGTAGTTGGTCTGGCGACGTTAATACCGTATATTAGAGTAGTTCCTTGTAAGTAGACGTGTGGATAGTTGTGCGTGGCACGCGCCTGCTCTCTCTCTCTCTCTCTCTCTCTCTCTCTCTCTCTGAGAGTGTAGGAGAGGTCAGTGGGGCAGAAGGATGTCTCCAGCTGCTCTCTCCTCTGCTGGGTTGATGTCCCACACGCACCGTTGTCCTACTTGCTACAACTACAACCAGTCCTCATGGCCTTCCTAACACTGCCTCCTTCCTTACTTCCTTGTACTTTCCGTTACTGCGACACTGACAAGACGACCCACACATTACCTGAGTCACATTAAATCCACACATTCCTGCATACACTAGTCACTGCCTTTACTAGAGACAATTAACAGTACCATTGGTCACAGTCACACAAACTCCACACAAAATGCATACATTAGTCACTGCCTTTATTAGAGACAATTATCAGGTCCAGTGGTCACATACACTCCACACATTCCTGCATACACTAGTCTCTGCCACTAGAGACAATTATCAGGTCTAGTAGTCACACACACACCACAACCCTTCATACAACAGTATCTGCCACTACTAGAGACAATTATCAGGTCAAGTGGTCACACACACACACCACACATTCCTGCATACACCAGTATCTGCCACTACTAGAGAGAGTTATCAGGTCCAGTGGTCACACACACTCCACACATTCCTGCATACACTAGTTTCTGCCACTAGGGACAATTATCAGGTCCAGTGGTCATACACACTTCACCCATAATGTATAAAATAGTCACTGTCTTTACTAGAAACAATAATCAGGTCCACTGGTATGTATTCTATACTTCAAATATATGTGCACACTAAAGCATATATTAACAGCTCATTGGCTGGTGCCTAACACTCTAGCACGCCATAATTAGAGAGGGAGCAGTCAGTATCCTGGAAATTGTTTGTGTCACCATACTCTTGAAAACTTTGTAGTTTGACTTAGCAGATATGATAGGCTGAACTGGCTCTGACACATATTGGTTTTTTACAGACATATCACACACATTTACTGTTACAACAGCATAGTTCTTATTGGCTAAGTCAAATGGGGCAGTTAATTCACATGCACATGGCAGCCTGCTGTAGGAGCAAACATTGTGACGTTTTGGACGTACGTTGAAACCTAGCAATTAATCTGGTTGAAACCTAGCAATTAATCTGGTTTTCCGCGATAAATCACAATCTCTAACAATGACTGGGTCTGTAATTTGTTACTTCTATCTTATTGGAAGATAATGTTCCTGGAGGGTCAAATAAGCTGTGGGCCAGTTAGAAAAAAATATGAAAAATGTTCAGATGTTTGAATACTAGCATGTTTTTAATAGAAACCACGAAATTTTCTGCTTTCTGTTACTGTGTCTGAAGGTGAAAACAATTGTACTTAGCTTTAGTGCTCAGATCAAATTGTAATCAAAAGTAATCCAGTGTCCAAACAGTAGGCACAATTTAAAAATGAGACATGATAATATTTGTAGGGGAAATAATTTCTCTAGTTAGATTACTGCTTCAGGTAAAATATTGCACCCAATACACGTTGTAAATGAGTTCTGAGGCAAAATGATAACTGTAGTGGTATAGTTACAGTTATAGTCCTTAAAGAAGCCTGTCACAATAAAGGAAATTTAAATAATAATAGTGTGTGACCAAGAGTAGAATATCAGAGATTGGAGAAACATACATATAGGAAAATAGCTGGCCGGCTGCGGCTTTGCCCGCGTGAAATTTTGTAATGTAAACAGTCACCATCTCAATATTTCCAGTGGTTTAGGAGATAAGTGGGATTAATTAAACACATGTTTTATTTTTTAAGAGTCTTCAAGGACAAATTTCGAAAAATTCTGAAATTTATTTTTAGATATTTACTAAAGCGTATAATTTTAAAGGAAAAAACCACCTTCCTATCTGAAATGGTTTAGGAGAAATCACGGATTAATGAAAAACACATTTTGCGGCTTTTCACTCCCTTAATTTTCGAATTTCGCAAAATCGAAAAATTCGCCAATATGCATTTCTTTGGGCAATATTATGAAGTTAAAAATTATGATACCTTTCCTGGTTAATGGGTTACCAGGGAATATTTTAAAACACATATAATCCCTTTTCACCCGCTTAATTATATTATATAACATGGTTCCAGTCACGCAGCTTGTAACATCGAAGACAGAGTATTTTGAAATAAAAAAAATGGGCTTCTATTACATTCCACTAACTTTCTTATAAGTTTGTCTGTTTGATATCAATGAATAATGTATGTTTGTTCGGTGCAAATTTTGAAATCGATTTTATACTAATTTACCGATAAGGTATAGACATAAATCATTAAACGTAACTCAGTACTGGATGACAATGCAATACAACAGAAAAAAATAGTAAAAAACTCACAAAAGAATGTCTGTGTTGTGCAATACAGGAATAAAATCTAAAAAAAAAAAAAAAAAATCCTTACATAAAAATTTATAATATATATATATATATATATATATATATATATATATATATATATATATATATATATACCGCGTTAATTTATCTTGCAGATGAGCTAGAGACTAGAAACTTTAAACAAAGCAGAGAAATCTGTTACAATACAATATAGTATAAAAACTATCAAAAAAGTATTCAAACATTTAAAGAGCATAATTTTTGACATACTACGATTTTAAAACGTATGGTTACAAAATTTCACACACACAAGACTAAAGTACAGAAAATAATTAAGGATAAATGTTTAATATACCACGCTTTCAAAACGGACTAAGTTGTTTAACTTTTTTGCTCCTATGAAAATGTATGTAAAATTTAAAGCAGAAAATGTAGGTCGCATGTGACAAATTTAATTTAATTAATTTTATTTTATAACGTACAAATTCAGCCTCAGGCTGGTTTACAATTGGTACGTGGTTAAAAACTATTTACATTACTAAAACATAGATTATTAAGAATATTACAATACTATTACAAAAAAACTACATGAAACTTATAATTGTAAGCAATACAATGTTTTAAAGTAGCCTATAAATGTAACATTACGTTAAACAAATAATTACTAAAATTGCAATATTTTGAATGAAACAAATAAATACTAAACTGAACGTAGATGAAAAAGTATATATAAAAACAAAAATGTCAAAAAAATAATTGCATGGGCTTTCGTAATCAGTGTCTATTGGAACTGGTTGTGTAGCGGAAAGGACATATATTTCTCCCTGAAAGTATAGTGCGAAAGATTAGTGTCACCATATCAAATTTTTTCCTCATATCTCAGCCTTCGCAAAAAAAAAAAATTACCTAAATTATTTTTAATTTTTATGAACGGTCTGTTTTTCTCTACCGATTGAGGCTTGTATATTCAGTTACATTTTGCCTGAATTTTTGGTAACACAGTGCAGTATAATAACCCAGGCATTTTAAGGAGAAATTTATGAAAACCTGTAAAAAATATGGTAAATCTGAAATTTGGCGTTAGTGTTCTATAATATAAAGTGTACTAAACAACTTACTAAAAGTCCCAAGTCCTCCTAAGCAAGCTTCATTATGTTCTCTAGCAAAACGTTCGTAAGTAACATGTTACACTCACATTTTAAACATAAATTTTAATAACCCAAAAAAAAAAAACATATATAAATCTCAAATTGGTACACAAGACCTTTTCAGTGTACAGAACAACATAATGTCCCAAGTCTTCCTCAGTCGGTTAAATTGTTTTTGTTAAGTAACAAGTTATATTCACATTTTAAACATACATTTTAATAACCTTTAAAAAAACATTGTAAATCTGAAAATTGGTACACAATCACTTATTAGTGTACAGAAAAACATACTAAAAGTTCCAAGTCTTCCTGAGCTGGCTTTGTTGTTTTTTCTTGCAAAAATATCATAAGCAACATGTTATATTCACATTTTAAACATACCTTTTAATAACCTTAAAAAAAAAAAAAAAAAAAAACATTGTAAATCTGAAAATTGGTACACAATCACTTATTAGTGTACAAAAATACATACTAAAAGTTCCAAGTCTTCCTGAGCTGGCTCTGTTGTTTTTTCTTGCAAAAATATCATAAGTAACATGTTATATTCACATTTTAAACATACATTTTAATAACCTTATGTAACATTTCGTCATACATATACTAAGATGACGTAAACATGTGGATTGAAGAAAATTTGTAACTTGTACAAACAATATCTTCACGCGATGTATTAGACATGACAAAACGGTTGCAGTTAAATCGTAGCAGATTTCATATCGCAAACATGTAAAGGTGCGGGTGACATGTAACATTGACAGTGATGAAAACGAGGGGTTCATCGTAAACGTTTTCATAGGTTTATCATTTGCAGCAGTTATATTCTATCTGGATCATCCAGAGTACTTCCATCAAGTTCAGGGTTTGGTACATTGTAACAACTTCTGCCCCTGCAGTGGGCATACATTACGGAGCAACTTAGGCCAGCAGTACGGCAAGAGCAACGTATGCCACAGTCTACTTATCAAGCACAGGAAATGAGTTGTAACACGTCGTTTAGTGCGGGAGGCATATCAGCTGCAACTGGTATCATTGATTGACCTGGCACCATCCATCCGCAGCCGGCTTGACAATGTGGGTTAAAGGCCAATCTTGAACGTGATTAATAAAATCGAACGTCTAGTTAGAGCACTGTTATAAATTAAGGCAAAGAACGTTCATCTTAATTCACTACAACTTACCTGTAGATATGTTCTGAAGCTGTGTCGCTGGCCAAATACGCTGGTAGGCGGAATGCTTGCAAGTTCAAAGGAGGCAGTGACTGCCTACCTCGCAAGAAAACGAGCAAACATACACCACGGAGTTCATCCAAGCTCGTGAAATTTTCATTGGTGTATAGTTAGATAAGGAAACGTTCACCAGCAGTTGTGATTTGGCCTTTGTCTGCTGAATGATTGTTAAAAACTTCTGCGATTGTTTGAACATTGCGTTTGTCAAGCAGTTTCCAAGCCGAAAACAGCTGAGGTTATGTCACAACCTGTGACTGCATGGGTAAATAGCAGTCTTCACACCTGTATTTCTCTTAATATCACCCACCTTGTTTATTTTTGATCCTGGATTAAGTACATTTATAATTAAACCTTCTTGTGCTCGAGCATTATGAGAATATCCGTGTCAGTAGCCACAACTGTGACCTCCCGACCTGCAGTTGCTTCCTTTATTGCTGTTCGGACAATCAATGTATCTGCATCTGCTACTGCCTGCCGTATCTTTAGTCCTGCACTCTGGAATGCCAGTGAGAGCACGTTGATGAGTCTTGTTTTATTGTTCCCATTGGGAAGAAAGTATGATTGTGAAACTGTTACAATGGTGTTTGGGGTAAAGGCACTGTCAGGAGATTTCTTACGTACTGTACGTCATTTTTGCTCCTCTTTTTTTTTTTGTAGCCAGCATTTCGTTGAATCCATCGAAAACAACAATAGTTGATGTCGAATAGTTTCGTTATACATATTGTAGGTATGATTCGTTTAGTGTTCCAAGTGGAAGAAAAAACAGGGAAGCCGGCTTAGTAGGACTTGGGACTTTTAGTATGTTGTTCTGTACACTAAAAAGTGCTTGTGTACCAACTTTAGATTTACAACCTTTTTTTTAAGCCTGGAATGCCTGGGCTATAATTAAAATTAATATATACGTAACATCATTCGAACTTAGTTTGTTCGACAGATGATGGCAGCATGTATATTTAAGTTGAAAATTTAGAAAAAATTAATTTAACATATGGTGACTTGAATGTTCTTAATTTATTATGTATGATTCAAATCTTTAACGTAATGACAGAACCCACAACACTTTCTAACCTCACAAAAAATGCATTTCCGACGCTCGATCGTCTTTGCCAAGCGAAAATCAATGGTTTCATATTGAGCATGATTTAACTAAGTTATTGTGTGACATTTGAAGTATGGTACTTATGTGAGCTGTATTCACGGTAATTTTAATTTCTTTTAAATATCACATAAACACATTTTAACAACTAGAAACTAAAATTCCATGCTATTTAAAATGTTTTAAAGGCATTTGGAACAACAATAACGTAAATTTTAACCCTGACAAATATATTAAGACCGACAGTACGGTTGGTATATACTGGCTAGGAGTCGTAAAATACAATTAAATGATTTCATTGAAAACAATAATTATGTTTTAAGTAGTACTTTTCTAATGCTGATTAATCTTAATATATAAAATGAAGTGTCCTGACACACTCACTCACTCACTCACTCATCAACGCACAGCTCAAACCACTGGACCTAGAACCATGAAATTTTGAGGGGAGCTTCCCCTTGCCTTGTAGGCACCCAATTAAGTATGGAATTTTCTAAATTCGATAATTAAGGGGGCGAAAAGGAGTGAAACGTGTTTTCAAAGAATCCCTGATATCTCATTAATCGGGAAAGCTATCACGATTTTTTAACTACAAAATATTGTCTAAACAAATCCATATTTGCGAATTTTCGATTTTGTGAAATTCGAAAATTAAGGGGGTGAAAACCGTAAAATGTGGTTTTTATTAATCCGTGATTTATCCTAAACCATTTCAGATAGTGAAGTGGTTTTTTCTTTAAAATTATGCTTAAGTTAATATATAAAAAGCATTTTTAGAATTTTTCGAAATTCGTCCTTGAAAGCTCTTAAAAAATAAAACTTGTGTTTAATTAATCCCACTTATCTCCTAAACCCCTGGAAATAGTGAAATGGTTATTGCTTTAAAATAAACCCTACATAAATATAAAAAAGTAATTTCAGGATTTTTCAAAATTCGTCGTTAAAAGCTGTTAAAAAAGGGTAATGTTTTTTTTTTTTTTTAAATAATCATAGGTACCGCTTATACCCGTTGAGATATCGAGATGTTTTTGATAAGAATGAAGCTTATGTAAATATCTAAAAATGATTTTCAGGATTTTATAAAATTCGGAAATTAAGGATGTGAAAAGCAGCAAGGTCTTACAGTCTCCCGAAAAAAAAAAAAAAAAAAGAATGATCACGGAGAAATAATTCAACAGTTGTTTCTTTTTACCAATCTACTCAAAAATAATACCTCTTTGGACTGTCGCCTGTACATACGAAAGAATTATCATGGCCTGCCTTTAAGTATTCAAACATGTATTGTATAAAGTTTGTGGTGTGGGAGGAATGGCGTAAAGGGTTCGTATCCCGTGCAAGACTTTGCGATGGAAATTACTATGACATCATACGAGCATATTGCGCGCGCTCTTTACACTGAGCTAAGACAATATATAGTTCACTGTTATTGAGTACGCAAGCTGTTAAATGCCTTCATCACATATTTTATCCACAGTTACTGTTTACATTACATAATGTCACGCAGGCAAAGCCGCAGCCGAGCAGCTAATTTATAGAGAAACTAGCAGTCCCCCGCGGCTTTTATCGCGAGTAATATTCGTAACTGATAATATTTACTTTAATTGAAAAACCTCTTTGTACACAAGATTGGTACTTCAGTCATCAAGTGTTAAATTGTCCAAGCGGCTAGTTGAACTAATTCTGCAGCAGGATAAGTAGTTATAGCTGTCCACGCGAAAAGCAGTCTATAGTTTGTCCTTGCCACTAACAGCGACTTCGCCTGGGCCTTATTTATAGCCAGGGGCGCCATTTGGGGCTACAGGGGCGGGGCAAATGCCCCCCCCCCTGGATTTGGAATTTTATGTGTATAAATATAGTTTTTGTATTTTTAAATGTAAATAATGCTAACTTAAGGACATAAAACTGAAGTTTCATTATTAAAGTATCTAATTTATACATGATTAATTAATAAAAAAAGATGCAACGAGGTCACTGTCATCAGAAAACTAAATCTTGCCCCCCCCCTGGAAAAACCTGAAATGACGCCCCTGTTATAGCCCTGCCAATTTGAGGTTGTGGGGTAATTACAAACACATAAGGTAAGAGCTTAATCGAATGAAAAACATCTGTTTACCCTGTGCACAACCATTGGTGACGGTGCCCTCTATTATATTGTCAAAATATTCACTAGAACTTTATTGCCATTAGAAAGTTTCAGTGGGTAAATGTTTCGCGGAAACGTATTTGGTGCCCCAAACTTGAGATTAGTGAGATAATATATCGTCGGTTTACTGCCAAAAGTGACAAAGTCAAAATGAGATAAAATTATAAAAAGGCTAGGAATATGTATATGTTGTTCACGAACAATTGCCCAAGTTTAAAGTCTATTCGTCGTTTCGTACTGTTGTGTTACAGTATAGTAACATACCAAGTTTTGTTAATATCTACAATTTAATACTGTTTTTAAAAGAAATAGCATATATGACTTAATCACTTTTGGCAGTACCGATGATACTTCAGCTTATATTGTATAGGAACCTAAGTGGAAAGCAAACTGCAATTTTACCCCTTTTAAAGACTACATGTAAATTGCACTAATTCGATCTGCCTTGCAGTTTTTGTGTGTCAGAATTGAACGTTCACACGCAGCTTTGAAAGGAATTCGAGCCCAGAACCTCCTGGAATTTAGACCTAAGTAACAAACAACTGCGTAATGTAACATCGAAATAATTCATGAAAATAAAATTTTATTTAAAAAATTAAATATTTGTATCCTGGGCTCATAGAGGTTGTACAACACCACGTCTCGATAGATTACTGTAGAGTGAAACTCCTGTATAGGTTGTTTCTCGCTGCTCGTTCCTGCTTTTCGGATCGCCTGACTTGAATATTGACCAACTTAGTTTTATTCTTAATATCCACGTTTATTATAAAGAAAAAAAGTATATGCATATTTTTTTTTAATATTTACGTAACCATCACTCTGACACGAACAACACCTTAATATCGCTACTGGTTAGATAGATACCGTGGGTTGATGGAAAATTTTTTTTGTGCTTTTTCACCCTTTTGGGTGTCGAATTTCGAAATATTTTAAATTTACATCTTAGACATTTGTATAAGTATCCAACTGAAGTGTAAATCACATCGCTAGCCCGTTCAGTCGAATCAAAATCAATCATTCACTAAAAAAAAACCATATCACCCCTGCACAGTATTGAGAAATATAATTTCGAAAAATCTTAATACAGTTTTGCGATAATTTCTGTAATCATCATCCTGAAGCAAAAATTAATTGTATATCTCGGCGGGTTCCATAGATAGATATCGAGGATTTATCTAAAACACATTCAAGGTCTTTTCACCACCTAAAAGAGTAAATTTCGAAAAATACTTGAATCACGTTTTAGAATACTTTATTAATATCTCGTGGACGTAAAAAACACAACATTAGCCTGCTGGGTTCAAGTTATATCGACGATAATTGAAAACGCTTTTCACCACTTTTCACACCTTTTCACGTCCTTAGGTGGCGAATTTCGAAAATTCCTGAAATTACTTTTTAGGTTATTTGAGTAAGCATCAATCCTAAACAAAAATCACGTCGCTATATAAAAAACAATGGGATCGATATATATCGAATGTGAGACTAAAACTCATATTACCCCTTTTTTAATCAGTTTAGGGCCGAATTCAGAAAATATATTTTAAATTGTATTTTGGATATTTACTAAAGCACCAATTTAAAGCAAAGAGCACTTCGATATCTCGATGGATTCGATAGATATGGAAGGATAATCGAAAACAAATTTCACTTATTTTCACACCTTTAAATAAAGAATTTCGATACGTCTTTGAGTCCTGTCATAGACATTTGTAAAAGTAACCAATTAAAGTTAAAAACACGACGATAGCCAATCGTGTTTCAAAGATATAGACGATTGATTAAAAACACAATTTGCCCCTTTTTACTGCCTGGGTGTCGAATTTCAAAAAAACCTAAAACCACTTTTTGGGTATTTACGTAAGCAATATTTTGAAGTGAATATCAACTCTCTATCCCGAAGGGTTCGATAGATATCGATAGTTGATTGGAAACACATTTAAGGTCTTTTCACCCCCTTAAATGTTAAATTTCGAAAAATCCTTAAATTGACCAATATGCGTTTTTACGAGTTTCCTATTAAAGTAAAAATCACGATGATAGGCCGTCGGGTTCGAGCTCTATCGACGTTTCTTCGGAAACACATTTCACCCCTTTTCACCCCATTAGAGGTCGAATTTCGAAAAATCCCTTCTTAGTGCTCGCCTACGACCTGAAGGGAACCCCCACAAAAAATTTCACGACTCTAGGTCTAGTGGTTTGGGCTGCAGTTTGATATGTCAGTCACTCAGTCAGTCAGTCAATCAGTCAGCTTTCATTTTTATATATAGAGATTTGTGGATTGTTTTCACAGTAATTTTGCTTACCTATGGTATTTAACGTATTCCTGCATTATAAATTGTGGATTGGAGAGTAGAACTTTTGCAGTTCTTGCATGAAGTTTTGTCGACAAGGATTACTTAGGCGGCTTTTTTAAATAATGGAGGAGTATAAATGTACGCTATTTTTCAACCTAAAATTTATGGGCACATCCTAAGTCTAGGATAGTTTTTACTGACTTCAAAATAAATTATTTTGTTCATGTCAGCTGGTCATGTAAGAAGAGGACCGAGCTGTAGGACCATAAGGTATTATTTTTGTGATGAACCTGAAGAAAGAAGAGCACGTCGATTTACGCCATTTTGGCCAGATAAGTAACAACAGAAAGAGTTTTCGTGTCATCCAAATTTTTGTACTTTCACATAATTTTATTTTATCTTGAACCACAACATGATCTTAAACAGTGTTATTTGGATACTGGAGTTAAATATTTTAAACACTTAAATTCAAAGATTTTACATATTATTTTGTTTAATAAAGGATAGTGAAAGCCTGTACCCATATGTCCTGAAGTGTCTTTGTGTTTTGTGCAGACGATTGAAGTATTTTAAGACATTTATTAATATTCAATTAATCACTGAGAATAGTTGTAAGTATTTTCTGATTTAATAAATGTTGATATATGGGATTTAACTTAAATACTTAACGTAAATTTCAAGCACCATTGAACACTATTTAGTTTTTCATGCTATGTCTTTGATTTTGGATTCTCAGTCAGTCACATCACAGTGTTTCAAACTAATCAATAATTTCACTTTACTTAAAACCAGAGTCCTTTCTATTATTGAGTGTAGTGTGGTAAGATGCGTCATTAAGTGTCAGTATTTGTTCAAGTCAACGCCTAACTGTGACCTACACATTATCACGCAAATTTATACAAATACCCTTTAGTAATTCTGTAACTCTACAATAGTGTACAAGTTTCTTGTAAGTTGACAATTGACCTGGGTGAACGATGAACTTCATTCACACTGTGGCTGAGAACTCAGCAGGCAGGCTCACAGGCGTGAGAACCCAGTACCACTCACGCCTGCCTTCTATTTACTCAGCGCATTCACGACAATTTAACTATAAAATAGCCGAAAGGAAGCCGTCGATTTTCACTTGGTCAAGTTAAAAGAAAGTTATAAATTAGTGTTTGCGTGATGTTAGAAATTTTTGTAAGTTTTAAAGCTTTCAGAGTGCTGAATGATCACTAACTATGCAAATATACTCATGTTTTAATACGTAATCTATCTCTGACTGCGATTTAGGTTTATCTACAGCTGAAAACACAAATACGAATAACTAATAATTAATAACCTTTTGAATAACATTATCTGTAACCTCATTGAAACATATAACAAAGTGTCTTTGAAATATAAGGCAATATGAATCTCAATAAACAACGATATTCAATGATTTCGTAATAAAAATTAAGTAACTTCATATAACGCAAATAAATCTCGGGCAGCTAGCCAACTTACGAAAATATATACTTCACAGGGATTTCCGGATATTTATTAATGCAAAATAATTGTTTGTGCCAGTTGTTAGGTAACACAAGTTCCTGTCACAAAGAAAACTATAATTTTTCTCTTCTCTAATAATTGGAACATATGGGTTGTTGACAGCTTCTTGGCAATGACTGGTGACTAGTGTTCAAGGCATGATCACAATATCGCTTCTTCGTTTAAACTGATGATGATGGTTGCCGTGGTGTAATGGTTAGACCACATTTCGGCGCTGCTCCGTACTAACCTCATGTCACTCTTACTTGTGCTGAAGACACCGATGTGAGATGACGAACAATATCTCTGCACTTGAAGAATAATTTATTCTAACCCGGATTGGTGACAGGCTAAATTAATTTATAATCGGTAGGGACCTGAACACTTCAGCTGGAATTAAAACAACTGCCAGTTCGTGTTCTTATCGCAACTGGCACTTGACTTATTTTACTCCTGGAAGTGTAAGCATATAACAAACAAGCAACCAATGAGCGTCTGTTATCGAGTACGCAGATGTTCTTGCAGGCTAGTAGAGGTCAGTGAACCCGCGAATATTTCTCGTCTTTTCTAATATCTTAATTTCCAATTAGGTTTTGTTCATCCCAATTTTCAGCAAAAATGTTACCGAAATTTATCAAAACAAGTTTACAAAGTTACATTTTCAGACAGCAGATTTTGACACTTTCACTTTTTAGCCAATATGGAACTAAAGTTACTTGTTTGTAACGCAATGTTTCATTACAGTTCCTAACACACTCAGCAGCTCTAGACGAGTTGCTACGTCTTCTAATTCTTAGATCAACATATTTTGCTGAATGTCCTGGTTAAGTTTTTACAATCTCTAAAATATTTCTGCAGCAACAGCTGTTGTAATATTGTTACTTGGAGACTTTACGACCGCTACTTAAATATGGCAACCTTGCTTATTTTCCTAGTACTTTCCTATTTTCTAACCTGCTTGACGCGTTACACAGGTACGACAACTTTACCGCTTATGAGTTGACAAGAAATGGAGTAGCCGTTATACTCAACTTCGAGGGAAAGTAGGTCCACGCAACCCTAGAGCGTCGAGTAGTGGACTTAAATAACCAAGATGTAATTTACGTCGCAATTAAGTGCTGCATATAGACTGAAGACGGAAGCCGTGGTGCGTAAATACCGTAGAGTGGATATAAATAGAGTAATAGTAGCCTTCTGCGCATGCGACAAACATATCACGTGATAGTAGGCAGCATGTTGCTATGCATAAACTGACCATGCGTTAGTTGTAAGTTATCAGTGATACACGCTTAACATTTATCACATTTGAAACATTATTACAATAAGTATTTGAAGTCTTATAATGGTAACACTAACAACATCAGGATAGAAGAATAAAATACATATTGTAAGAGTTTTTAAAGTTGAAAAATATTTTTACGTTACTTACAATTGTCGCTTAGTAGGTTAATGCATAACATCCAGTTCTACGCGTATAACAGAGAAGTACTGTTAGCTTTACAAGCGTTGAACATTGTGGCCAACTGCTGAAGGAAATCACCAAGTTGCTGCTTTTGTTGAGGAAATTCTTATTGCTAGTAACTAGAACAGATGAGAATGTTATACCTTTACACAATACTTAAGTCGCACGATATACGGTCTACCAATTCGAAAAATTTCGCGTAAAAATAAACAAATAGAAACAAGCATAAAATTATTCTGTACTTACATAAACATATCCTCCCTGCTGTACACGTTAAAGGTCACGTGATTGTAGGCACATCTAATACATGTTGGTCTCAGGATTTTGCTTCAGAGCAGTCCGATTAGTACTCAATCTATGTATTCACTCTACGGTAAATACCTAGTCGTCAGTATCTCTTCTGTATCGACACAAACCCGCTGCTGGGTTAGCTGTCGATGTAGGGAACTACAATTTTACAAGCGAAGACTTGTAAATTATATTGCTAACACGTTTCAACTGCGCAAGTTCGAGAAGAATATCTCAAATAGTTTCAAATGTTGAAAATACTTATAATGTTTGTGAGAACGAATGTAATTAATGTGTTATAACTTATAACTAGAAAGTTAGATGTAAAACAAATCACATCTTAAGAGCGTTCTGTTTAATTTCGATGTTTTCAACAATAATTGTATTAAAGTGTAGGCCCACAATAAATTAATTCGCAATAAACGGGTATCACTTGAAATAAGATAGAAACGTCGCTGTATTAAAAGCGACGAAAAATTTTCGTGATTTTATTGGACATAATAACCAATAGTATATTAAATACACCACTGGAGGCGAAAAAAAAATAGTGGAAAAATGTTCTGCGATTACTACTGCCCGGTAGTTTTCGCGGAAACAATTTTGCCCCACTTTGTTTCAGTGTCTTACATACAGACCCGCAGCTCAACTTAATGATTATTGCAGAGTGTTTTTGTGCTGAGATAATATTCATTTGACTGTGCCAATCAGTACATGGATAACTGTGATACAACACGTCTGTTTGCAGGTTTAACCTCCACACGTTTTATGTTACGTCATCCAATCACTGACCACAAACCAGAGATGCAGGTGCGCACGTAAGGCACTGAAACAAGTAGTGCAAAAATCTTTTCGCGAAAACTACCGGGGCCTAGCGATTACATTTTATGTGCACTATGTGATGTAACAGCACATAGTTAATCCAATATGGCATTACACATAGGCACGTTACTACCACTGGTCTGAACAACATGCGAGGGTTATTATTACTTTTTCAACCTCCGATGCGCTATAAACAAAGCAAATGAATTGTAAAATGTTATAACTGTCAGAAGATACGTGTAGCTTCAGCTACTTTGCAACATAATCACCATGCAGCTCGAGACTCTTGTACCGGTAATGACGAAGCGTCGTCCTCGCAGCCAATGTTATAATGTAACACATGTATATATTCCCGTAACCATGCCTCAACTGACGTGTTGTTTGGCCATTGAATGTAGCTGGGAGGGGGGTAAACAATATTTCTGTGTTACGGTTAGCTTGCTATCGTTTCATGGGTAAAGCATACAGTGGCGGCTCAAGGGTTGTTGGCAGAGAGGGCACTAGTTGTCGAGAACTGTATACTCCTGTGAATGCGCCACCATATACCAATGACCATGAAATATCTACTGGCTACTTATTGTGTTGTGAGCAGTCAGTAATAAGCGGCACCTACACGCCAGCGTATCAGTGTTTGTAGCTTCAACTAGCTTAAAACATTATACAGTTCTCTGCGACTTGAGCCCTCCCTGGCAATAACCCTAGAGCCGCCACTGACCGCATGAAGTAACGGAACTGAAAATACAACATATTTGATGTACGTCGTACGCGTACCACGACAAATTTATAAAGCAAGGTTTAATAGGCGGGCGGCAACTTTCTTTGCAGAGGATATTGGAAAGCTGGTTCACAAGTAAGACAAGTGCCTCAATCTGCGTGGTGATTATGCTGAAACGTAACTGAAAGATCTATGTTCATATATTTTGACAGTACAAGTATTTTACAGTTCGTTCCTCTTTTTTGCAGCCCATCGGATGTTGGGGAAAAATAACCGTCGTATTATAGGCGTGTTAATTATGCATTGATTTTTGGATATCCAGTATATTCAAATAACTGGCGGCCAATCTGAGGCTTCCAGGCGAACTTTTGACTCTATAAAGAAAGTAGTAACAACTTCGCTTGCCAGGCAGTGAGCAGAGTTGACGAACTTTGTTGCAGTGTACATAAATGTGTGTGTGTGTGTGTGTGAAGTGTAACCCGCTAAAAATCAGTGTCCCTGTTGAAGTGTAGGTATGCAATATGTCGGCCAGTAGGCAACAGTGTGCAAGGGGAAGCTAGCACATTCCTGGACGAAGACGTGGAGATACCTGAGTGAAGAAGTTAACAACCGCGCCTCTCTGACCTCGACCAGCTATGGAATGTGGCTTGCCGTCTGTCTTCAAGTCCGTCCGCTGCCACGCCCACCTTCCAGCTGGCTGTGCTAGTACACAGCCTCGTGTAGGCTGCATCAAGTGTTCACTCTACACATCAATATTGACATTGAATTAAATGTATATTATTATTGATTTTACAACGCTTTAACATTCCACAAATGCCTTCGAATGAATGTAAAAGTCGAGCAACCATTTATGATTAAAAAGTGATTTCTGCACTAAATATGTTATAAATTAATATTCAATTTTTCTTAATTTATGAGGTTATCTTACTACATGTAATTTTATCAGTAAGTGGTAATATTAGCCTATGTTTTAAATAAGTGTTTAAATACACTCAAAATAAGCAAAAAACCAACAAATACAATGTGCGTTGTAATGCACCTCAGTAACCTACGTTAACTATGTTTACGCTACAGAAGGCCATTTGTGGTCAGGACGTAAGAAAACCAGAGAAATATTCGAACGATTTACTGACTTGTTGTATGTACTTGAGACTTATGTGCACACTAGAGTATCTCGACAATTCACTCGCTGCTTTTAAAACTGGAACACACGGCCAATGAGCATTGAATTTGTTACTTCATTCGTGTTGGATCAAGGCATGCCTGTCAGTTTGAAATTAGTCGGAGGTCAATTGCGAAATATAGAGGAGTTTGAATGCTAGCATGGACCGACGAGAAGTG
Organism: Medauroidea extradentata; assembly: GCA_003012365.1. Lineage (NCBI taxonomy): Eukaryota > Metazoa > Arthropoda > Insecta > Phasmatodea > Phasmatidae > Medauroidea > Medauroidea extradentata. The sequence continues at coordinate 72,855 of PNEQ01004288.1, forward strand.
CTGACAATGAGCTGAGTTCCTTATGACTGTCGACGTAACATTCATCACCTTTTTTCAGTTCCATGACTGAACGCAACTTATGCAGAAATCTTAAACTATTTATATCCTAATTTATTTGTTGATTTCTGTGCGAAAAAAAAAATATTTTCATTTGTGCTATACTTACATAAATTTCCGACTTGCCTAAATACCTTGGATGAACTTACATTAATGATTGTGTCAATTATAGTAATACGAGCTGTTAACATTCCAGGGACACTGCTTAAAATTATTGCTTCGCAAAAGGAACATTTTAAGGTAATGTTTTTAAAGTAATGTAATTCTTTCTATTATTTCTAAAGTAATAATACAACAGAATTTAATTTTGAAAAAAAAAAATACTGATATTATTTTCATGCGAAATATAAATTTAAATGTCACATTGAGGAAACTAAGCAAAATACGCAAAGAATAACAAAAGGTTCTCAAAATGCCAACATTCTTTAAGTCATTTAACGGAGTGTGATTTTTGTCTGGAAAAGATATTTTTCAATTTGACTCAGCGAGAAGTAATAAGAAATTGCTTTAACACTGGGCCTCCGTTAAAAATGCGCATTTGTAAGCTTGGTAAGTCTGATGATGGAGGAATGTAGATTGGTGATGGCTAAAAGAGGGGAGTGTGGGTATAAGTTGGCTACGCTGTAATACCAACTACAGAGTCGACGTTCCTGCCAATCTAACTTGCAGTAAATACATTGTCTATGTAACTGCGTGCATGCGTACCAGCCTAGTGAGGCGGGGTTATTGCTGAGCGTAACCGTGACCAGCTAGTTCTTCATGCTGATATATGTTGTTGGGAGAAAGAAGTGTCCAACAAACCTGCCATGCGTTAAACAATAATACACATTTAATTTGGTGTTATCGCATGAGTGCTTTCTAATGAGCCCCAAATTCGCAAGTTATTATATTGGATTTTGTGTGCTATAATAACTTGGACTTCACTATTGGACTAAACTAACTTTTAATCTCTATACATAAAAGAGAACCCCGACTGACTGACATATCAAACTGTAGCTCAAACCACTGAACCTAGAAACGTGAATTTTTTGTTTAGTTTCCTCTCAGGTCGTAGGCGAGCACTAAGAAGGGATTTTTAGAAATTCAACCTTTGAGGGGGTAAAAAGGGGTGAAGTGTGTTTCCGAAGAAACGTTGATAGAGCTTGAACCCGACGGCCTATCATCGTGACTTTTACTTTGATGCATACCTACCAATTTCAGGGTTCTTCGAAATTCAACATTTAAGGGGATGATAAGACCTTAAGTGTGTTTCCCATTAAATATCGAAATCTATCGATTCCTTCGGGATTGAGAGTTAGTATTCTCTTCAAATGTTGCTTACGTAAATATCCAAAAAGCAGTTTTACGATTTTTTTTTAAATTTGACTCGCGAGCATTAAAAAAAGGGGTGGGGGAAATATGATTTTGATGAATCGTTTATATCTCTGAAACATAATTGGCTATCGTGATTTTTGCTTAAATTGGTTACGTTTACAAAAAACTACGACAGTATTTCAAGACGTTTCGAAATTCTTTAATTAAGGGGGTGAAAATACGTGAAATATGTTTTAGAATATGCCTTCATATCTAGCGAACCAATCGAGAAATCGAAGTGCTAATTGCTTTAAAGTGATGAGTATGTACATATCCAATAATACCAAAAATACCATTAAAATACATGTTACGAATTTGGCCCTGATGCGATAAAAATACGGTAAAATGTGTTTTCGATTCACAATCTATGTGTATATATATATATATATATATATATATATATATATATATATATATATATATATATATATATATATTTGTGTGTGTGTGTGTGTGTATAGAGTCCCGGAAATTTCGGTGATTCATCTGAGGAGAGGTTGGATTTCTAAGTCAAGTATATGTCGGAAACTATTTCGATCGGGTCATTGTTTATTAAATGTGTCCTTGAGGACTCCGAACCAATGGCGGACATGCATAGAAACACTCATGGACTCCCGCGGTACATCGTCAAATGTTCAAACGCTCACTTTCTGTAGCAGCAGCCAATGCACAGTACTAGTAGCTGAGGACTATGCAGTCCAGCCTGCTTATCGTTGAACTCGCAAAATATCCGGGACACTATATATATATATATATATATATATATATATATATATATATATATATATATATATATATATATATATATATATATATAT
>PNEQ01004288.1:75182-92208 GCA_003012365.1 Medauroidea extradentata
AAATGTGTTTTCAGTTAATCGTCGTTATAGCTTGAACCTAGCGGGCTATTGGCGTGTTTTTCCCGTTCAAGAGACACCAGTAAAGTAGTCTAAAATGTGATTAAAGTTTTTTTTTTTTTTTTTTTTTTTTTTTTTTTTTTTTTTTTTTTTTTTTTTTTTTTTTTTTTTTTTTTTTTTAATTTCAGTCTCGTAGGAGGTGAAAAGATCTGGAATGTGTTTTAGATAAATCTTCTATATATATCAAACGTATAGAGTTATTCAGTTTATTATTTGCTTCAGAATGATAATTACGTAAGTGGCCGAAAAATGTTTTAAGAGTTTTCAAGTTTCAAACTCTCAGTCTCAGTAGCCTACTGTACAGGGGTTATATGTGATTTTTATGAATGATCGATTTTGCTTCGACTGAATGAGCAATCGTCATGATTTTCACTTCACTTTGATACAGGAACAAATATTTAAGGTACGAAATTAAGATTTTTCGAAATTCGACACCTAAAGGAGCGAAAAGGCATAACATTTCATTTCTATCAGCTGCTGATACTTATCTAACCAGCAGAGATATTGAGGTGGTGTTCGCGTCAGAATGATGCTTACGTAAGTACCTAAAAAGTAATGCAAGTTTTTTTTATTCTATGAGATAACTCAATTGTTTAGAAGGAAACTTAGTTTGTGAACTTTCAAGACATACATCCGAAAAGCAAGTACGACCAACAAGAAATAAATTATACAGGAGTTCCGTTCTACAGTTCTATCGAGACGTGTGGTCGTAGGCCTACAACCTCTATGACTCTAGGAAATTATTAATATTTTCGACCACGGTCGTAGAAGAACAGGTCTGGACACTCGCCTATATCTAACAATGTATTTTGCTTGAGCCCCTTGTTGTTTGGCTGTAGTTCGTTAAGTTACCGAGAATGTCGTACTTTTTGGCGCTGTTTTCCGGGCGGTCGGACTCAAACTCCGTCCACTTTTTTCCATTGTTATATTTATAAAGTAAATAAGGATTGCTGGAGCCTTTTCTTAAATTTGTGAACGAAGAAAGTATTTCACAAATAGATAAAAATACGTTTTGATAAATTGTTTATCTTAGCGTAAAGGAAGTGGGCGGAGTTTAGTCCGACTGCCGTAACATCAGCGCCAATAAAACACAATATTCTCGGTAACTTGGTGAACTACAGCCAAACAACAAGGGGGTCAAGTTTCCAGGCGAGTGTCCAGACCTGTTCTTCTACGACCGTGTTTTCGACGTTATGTGGCGCAGCTGTTTGTAGCTCCTGTCTATGGTTCCGAAGGTTCTTGGCTCAAATTCCATTAAAGCTGAGCAAATGTGCAATTCTAACACATTGTCCAGCTGAACTTTAACATCTTTGTATGCTTGCACGAATATACTCGTTCACACGCATATTTAAATGTAGAAAATCGTATCCAGTACTGTACATGGACACAAGCAAACCCATGTACCGACAGCTCTGTTATATAATATGTATTATTATTATTGTCTTCTATTGGTACATCGTTTAATTAATTGCTGCTAGAGACGTAAAGCAATATACTTTATTCTGACATATTCCATTCGGTAAGCTATCAAATGGGAAATATGTGTACATATAAGGATAGCAATTTATAATTTTGCATCGCCCGAAACGAAAACAAAAAAATGGCGTAAGTTAGTGGGCTAAGAATAACATTTTCTCCTTCAGAAAACTAAGTGATTTACAGCAAAACTAAATTATATATTAAAATATTACTATTAATTTATAAAGTGATGGAGCTATATTTTCTATTTTAGTTCACTACAACTGCCTCAACATTTACAAACAAATAAGATGCGCAGTGAACATAAAGCTATATATTGTTGCTAGTAATGCGGTTCAGTGTTGAGTCGTATAGTTTGTATCAGAACTACTCTGAGGTCACTACTTCTCTGCTGGTATTGTTCTATTAGTTCAGAACTGGCAGCTACATCTGCACGGCAAATAGCGAGTGTCTGTGACCTTGTGATGCTTGCAAGTCATGTCACATTCACCCACCACTCACTCGTCCGTAACAAGTGAAAGTGCGAATGTTACAACTCTCACGATACATCTCTCTAAGCTTTCTTGTTACTTCGGTATGATAGGAAGTGTTTCGTCTCTGCCATTTCGTATTTACAAACAGCAGTTTTGACGTCGACAAGTGTAACCGATTATGTCATAAACTAATTATTAATTTTTGCATTGTAGCTACTTAGTTTAATAACGAAAACTGCACATGAACCACTGACGTACTCGCTTGTAGCTCGGAACCAATAAGAATTTTGAATGGTGATAATTATAGCAGTGGACGTTAACTACTGCACTTAGTAGTTTCAAGGGTGAATAACATGTTTCATTTGCAATGGACATAAGTAATTTCTAGATTAATTTATTTTCAAATGTATTTCGTTTAATAAATTTTTTTGCTGGTGCAACTAACCTGTACGCAGAATCCATAGACACTTTCTGAAACTACATAGAGTTCAACGAGCCTAGTTGTTCACTGGTAGGGCTGTCAATTGTTTCCGATATGACTCACACGAGTCTAGAGGTTTTATTAAAACGCAATCCGTGTAGCCACGACTTGTTACGTTTCTGAGACATTTATCCAATCTGTAATGACGTCGCTGTTAACGAGACGTTAAGTCTTGTCTTGTTCTATAGACACAGCGAATCTATAGTTTATAAAATGCTAGATAACCCAGGCAAGTCGAAACATGTTTTTTTTATTTTTTTTTTGTATACGCAGCAATTAAAAGTGAAAACACCGTTACATTGACAATTCACCAGCACACTGCAAGTTCCATTTATTAGCCTGCTAACCATGGCGAAATAATAACAGGAATTTAAAATAGCGTATGAACGTGTACTTCCCTTCTACGTCAACCAACGCCTTGGTTTTATCCGCTGTGTGGCATGAAACAATCACTGTATAACTGTAGAGCCAGGCGTTCCAACGTGGCAGTTCTGTCTGTGGTTGTTATAATGCTGGCTGATCAGGTGTGGAACACTTGCAAGATGAATATTACCGGCAAAACCAGTAACGTAGGTCGGGAGTTGAGTAGGTAACTGGGACAATCTCACGCTTCGTACATGTGTGTGTGTGTTTCTGTGAAGTGGACGTGCCTGGACCACGACCACACTTTCCACAGATATGTAGCACGAACGTACATCATCGTCCTGCTGCTGGTTGGCTTCTACCTGTAGTCAAAGTGGCGGTCCTCAACCTTGTCGAGACACCCTAGTGTCTAACTTCATTGCTATAGCTCGTTCGGGATAAAGAGAGCACTAAAAATTTAACATTTGAAAAATATCACAAGCCGTTACTGCATATGTTTCAATATTAACAATAGTTGCCTTTCTGCTTGTATGGTTGGCAGCGAAATTACGCAATATAGTTCCGTGTGTTCAACCGAAACCGACGTAATTGTAATTCATATAATTAAGGTTAATTCTACTACAGGTTAGAAAAAAAATACGTTTTCTTTTGGGAGAGCTTGGCACAGGGAAAATTTCTGCCACTAGTTTCGCTTCGATCGCTAAGAGACCAGATAAATACGAAACAGCAGTAAAATTAAATTTAAATAAACTTGGATATTATATTTGTCATTTAATTTAATTTTCAAGTGAAAAGAAACCAATTTCGCGTTTTAAATTATCAACTTAATAAATCATAAAATTCAGGAAAGCTCTGTGATTGGTCAGTTTGGTGCATTAGGAATTCCAGCGCTCAAGTAGCAGAAATTTTCCCTGTGACAAACTTATAACATTGATCTTTCTAACCTGTAGTAGAATTAACCTTAATATAATTAAAAGACTATTCTTTATCAAACTGTAAATATTCCTACCGACTGCACAATTGGTCTAACACGCGCAATCATCAAGTGACGTATCCAGAGATGTTAGACACTTCCCGGCGTTTGCCGTTACTCGCGGAAAGTTACGAATTGGCTGAAAATAGAACTTCATCAGGGCTTTGTGAGTGCTCACTTCATTCCGAATCGCCTTTACAGTTCATTGGGCTCTTACATCAGCTGGCAAGTGTTGTAGCACAGGATGTCTCTTGCATGCTGATGTACTACATACTGTAAGCACACATCAACAAATAACCCCGATGTAGCAATTATAAAACCGAACATGTTGCAACGAATCACGAACAAGTACTTGTGACGTACAGCTGCGATGGTTGAAGTGAAGCCTAAGAAGACAACAAACACGGTTCACATAAAACACCAGCGTTTACTGCAACATGTGCCTCTGATTACTTCGACAGCACTCGGAGATGTCAGTCCCAAATAAAAATGGTGGTATTATAAGCCTACATAAATAAAGTACTCTGAATACTGACACAACTTACTGAAGTTCTGTGAGCCATAGTATTGTTGTGACCCATCCCAGGATCGAACAGTTCAAATCACGACAGTTTGTAACATAGAATATACAGGCTGTTGCGAAATTACGAGTCGATGTTTTGGGCAAGAATCTTCACATCTACAGGCTGTTACAGTAAATAGGTCCAGAAATACATAGTTTCTATACTACACTACAATTCGCAATACGTGATGTATAGTGCATAGCACGCGAGCTGGATATTGCTATCGTAAATTGTCATTTTACCTATTATTGGCAGCTAGACCTGCAAACCAGATGAGTTGTACTTAGCTGAACGTTACGCATTTTCCGATGTAGAATTCCACAGTAACTTAACCCATATCTCACGCGCTATGCAATTTACGTTACGTACTGTGAGCTATAGTTAGAGACATGCAGAATTCACGTTATCATTGGTAGCAGACTAAACTTCACTTCCCTATACATAAAAGAGCATAATGTGCGATTCAATTGACCACGAACTTTTATCTGTTGTCATTTACGTGTTTTACGTCTTTACATAGATTGGCCTCTCTACCGTGTAAGTATTCTCCGCGGCAAGTCACGACAATGTCGGCCAGCGGTAGACATCGAACGAGCCTATAGTCACTTAGAGTCTAATCAGTTGTCAGAAAATAACGCGAATTTTGCATGTCTCTAACCATAGTGCAGGAACGGTACGTTCCCTATTTATTTTCAAATAAAATTTTCTGTTCTGCTAGGTGGGAGCAGTGTTCCAGATTAATATTGACATGAAAATATCTCACATACTGTATACATATACTGTATATAGGCCTATATATATGTATATGCATATATATATATATATATATATATATAGTTACATGCACTTCCCACAACCTAGAGAGGATGGAGCACTACACAACCTTCATGATATTATGCTTGGCGTTGCTAAGCACAACTAATGAAAAGGTGTGACCATATTTATCAGTGTGTGTGTTGTTTTACTTAATTTTGTAAAACGTAGTTTTATTGCAATTTTGGTGCTTCAGTAGATAAACATTTTAAATGAAAGATGCCACAGAACAGTGTAATACTTGATTACTTCCTTTGGCTAGGATAATTAATGTCTATACTAATATACAATTTGAAGTGATATTAAGTGGTGAAACATAACCCAAAACAACATTTTACTCACTAACATGCTTAGTTAGTCCACAATCACCAGTGCCGGGGAAAAGGGAGCATTTTCATGGTTCTGACACATTTTAATAAATTACTGAAATGGTGTTTAACTAACTCAAAGCAGTCATCTCAGGGTTGGTTAATAAACATTTGCCACAATAAAACTGACGCCACAGCACTGATTTAAAAATGTACAATAATAATATAAGTCCAAATCAGTTAGTCACACATTATTCAAGGCTCTATGGTGATAGTGACTTATGTCGTAAATTCTGTAGCCTTTAGTTTATGGCGTACGTTCCTTAGAATAAGTTCTAGCAGGGGTTCTCAGTTTTTGAAAATGAAATCAATCCAGGTCTCCTCTAAAACTATTTTTAGTATCCTTGTACTTGTTTGAAGCTATTCAAAAGATACGTCCATTTCTCACCGCCTGCCAGACTAAACACACATTTAGATTGTTTATAGAAACGAGGAATTTCACCCAGAGTTCACACTTTACTTGTTGACATCAGCGCTGCATTTTACAATTTATTGCTAATATTTATTCATATTATGTTAAATCAATTAAAATTGATAATTTAAAAATTTTTTAACACTTAAATTTCAAGTGACTGTCAAATACCTCTAGTAAAATTCAGTAACACTAGTAAAGTTGAAGATCATTACAATATTAGCATATACAATGTTATCATCTGTCAAATGTACAAATTATCAGAATAATTTTTACATTTCACAAATATATATATATATATATATATATATATATATATATATATATATATATATATATATATATATGTATATATATAAACACACACACTGTACTTACACTCATATTGTATATATGCACACACATAATAGCAGTCCTAACATCACAGTTGTATTTAGGATGTTGTTGTATATGACTTGGATACACCCTCGCGCTGCATTTATACAGTGATCACAGTAAACTGAGTATTTATGGAGAACGTCTTTTCAAGAAAATTAATTAACTCTTTCTAGCCCGCAATGTTTTACAGTTTCGAAAGTTGTAAGTGTTGATATGGTACCTGAATTGGACAACGCATGTTCCGATAACACAACCAATGAATGATATGCGGTCTTGGTTATATGTGATGAAGATATGAACCTATATAGCATACAACACAAGTGAGATTTACAAATATGACACAGCTAAACTTGACAACGTTGTACACTAAGCCTTGCTTTATACTGTACTGTTTACTAACATATCTATGACTGAGATGAATGTATCACGTTATCGAAGGCAAACTAATAGTTCTTATATTCACTGTACGCTTATAACAGAAAATAACTGCTGTCTAGTAGTAGAGAACATATTAGCAGTGGTAGAGTAGAACATAGTTGCCAACTGCTGAAGAAAATAACTAGTTTGCTGCTTGGCTTGTATAAATTATATTTACTTGTAACATTGGCAGGTAAGTATTTGATAGTTTTACACATAGATGATACCACTGACCCTGTAGCCGCACGATATGCGGTCCAGAGTGATTATAATAATTCTGAAAGTTTCACATAGAACAGTAAACAGGTAGAAACAAACATAAACATAGGCTGTACTCACGTAAACACGCCCTCCGTATTGTAGACATCAGGGATCACGTGATCGTAGTTATAATAATAAGTTTTCGCCTCAGGATTTTGTGACTCCACAGCCCAATCAGTACTCTTCCAATATATTCAGTCTACGAGGTTACAGTCAGTTTGTAGTAAGTGCCTCGCTGCTTGTTCACGATTGGTCACGCCATGTTCGCTTACCCTGGTTTCATTGAAGCTATTGGTTTCTAGTGAGTGTATATAGAGTGTACAGTACTGAGTAAACACAAGCGCATATTGCAACCACTGAGTACATACCATCGCAACCTCTATCTCCGTGAAGACCGAACAGCATCTAGGGTACTATCATTTAAGGTAACTTTGTACTATCTCAGGATAATATTCTGCCAGACATTTTCTTTCATAAAATGATAATGGGGCCTTAAATGATATTGAGGCCTTCAACCACTAAACAACATTTTTATTAACAAATGTTCACATTAAGAACGTAACAGTATTAATGAAATATTTGATCTTTTATCATAAATCGAAGTAAACTGTTGGTAGAATTGTTCCCTGCTCCGTTCGAAGAACCCCAAATGCATGCATATCAGGAGCGCCAATTTCTAACGATGTTTTAAAAACGAAACACTGTTTTTATTTTAATAATTATGATGGTCTTAATTGCTGTGATATTCACTCTGAACCTTTAATTTTTAACCGACTATGTCTGCCGACTAGTACTACTTTCATCATTAAAAGTTTACGATTTACAAATTTCTGTTGTATAGGCTTCATTACTGGCTTACGTTACGTTACACATGGCATTAAACTACATTAACCATTACTTTCTAATGCACCAATGAAAATGTTAGGTGGTCCCGAATTTGGGAATGCTATAAAGTAACACCGAACAACCCCCCCCCCCCCCAACATAAAGCTTGGGTTCCGGGACGGGCCTTATCCCAGGGAAATTAGGATTTTAAGGAGAAAAATGGTGGCATTTAAGCATTTTCCGTAAGGAAAGGGGAGTCTGGACACCATTTTACTATTCAATATAGTGAAGGTCAAACATTTCCAGTTTGAAGGAGGAGGGGGGTTACATGTTGTCACCAATCTCCTACGTGCGGCGCTGTTTACCTCCTCTATTGTAACCACTAGGTAAGTTGCTAAAACAAACCATTCCAGGGTAAGCTACTCTGTTTGTGAGATGTTGGTGAAGAAGTCGCCAAGTGAGAGGATATCTTCGTAAAGTAGTTTGGAGTTGCATTGACTATATCAACAGATCGCGTTTCAATAGTTATTACTACTCATAATAGTTCTTAGTTCTTACATTTCAGTGCTGTGTTTCCCGTCCACGTGTTCGCATGTAATATACAGGACGCGACATGAGAAATACGTTCACTTTGTGTCGTGATAATCTATAAACAGTAATTTGCGTGTGTTCTCAATTAGCGTACATAAATGGAATATTTTGGGATTACTGCTACCATTGAAATGTGATTTATTTATTAAATGAAATAAAAAAACTGTGATATTGCAATAGTTAATTCTTACAGATGGCCTAGGGTTTAGTTAGTAAATGTCAAATAGCTTTTAATTACATAATTGAAAAGTAGTTATTTCATAATTGACATTAAATGTTGCAATGCTCCTATATATTTACATTGCGAAAAGACAGTACACACATTATCGACTTTCTATAAGCACCCACAATACAACACACTCTGTTCTGACTTACACAGCTCATACTGCTCGTTATTGTTCAACAAGTTCGCTTAGTGTCTACTAGAGGCACTATAGTCAGTAGTTAAGAGCCGGTGATAATTACAAGCTGGGTACACCGCTTATCTCTAGGGAAGCAGTATAGACATTGTACCCTTGTTTCACTACTTATTTGCAGTGATATGACTTGCTGTTGTGAGATACAACAGCATGCGAGCTAAGGACATATCGTCCAATGAATGGAGTTGTGTCACTCTTGTGTTATTACGTACTGTATGTATTGTTCATACTCCTATACTATTAGTTTCAACGTCGTGAATATTTTCGTGTGTGATGTATTCGTGCGAGATATATTTTTAGCAGAGATTGCTCTTCGCAAGTAGAAACAAACACGTCACGTTTGCGGTGATTCAGTAGCAACTAATCATAACACACCTGTGTACAATCTTTCTCGAGTTAATTTACTCAGTGTTAATGTACTGGCCGTTATTATCACTATCTGTGCACAATACGACCATAAGTTTCCTCCTCGTTCAACACGTACTACTCAATATTGGAGAAGGTTTCTGAATGAACCAAGATATTCATTAAGGCCTGCCCTCTTGGTTAGTGTTTACTCGTTACGTTTTTATACTTATATACAATATTATGAAGATTCATGTATGATATAATAGTTTACCTAAATGAGAAATCGATCATGTGTTGACAGTAGATAGTATTTGCACGTTCGAGCACAGTGACCTTTTTTCCTGCTCAAAAGTTAATTCCTCAAAATATCGAAAGTTGAGGTGTTTTTCTTCAGTTACATATTCAGCCATTTTCAAAAAAATTGCCACAAAAAAAGAGTAAAACATATTGTTGAAATTTATGAAGTGTAATTAACTGTAAATTAAATGAAAAAGTTAAAAAGTATTACTAAAATAAAGTAATTAAAATTTTTAGTGAACAAAAATAAGTGAATCAGTTTACTATCAAAATAATTTGTTACATTATAAAGAAAACCCATATTTCCACAATTTGCATATTTTAAAACTTGATAAGTGAATTTCCGAGCATGTCTGTCTTGTAATATTTTTTAAAATTGTCTGAAATTGCAACTTTTTTATGTCCAAACGTGTTTCTATGATTTCAGCACTATTTTTTTATATGGTTGATCTATTGTAAGAACTAAAAGTATTATATACAAAATTAGGAAAAAAAATAATTCATCAAAACACAAACTATTTTTCAACAAATTTGAATATTCAGTGACCATTCCTATTACGAAATGATATTTCAAATTCGTATTTCCGTATGGATTTTATAAACACAAATTCTACGAAAATCCTTGCAAAATAATATAATATCCCATATTCTCAAAATTTTAAATTCATGTCGTTTTTATAAACGTTTGCTGTGATGTTGAAATAAACTTTTATTCTTCCCAAAGAAAGCAGTTAACAAAATGAAAATTATAATCACCATATTGTTTATCCAAGATTTCTATCACTTGTTCCATTTGTGAATTTAAGAAATAATTATAGTTTTTAAAAATGACTAGATATTAGGACTTCGTCAAATCAAGTTGGTGCCTATAGGAAATGATTATGTAATTTTGTTTTAATTTCTAATATTACAGTTATTTCAGCAGAATCAAATTCAATTAATTTTCATTCTCATCTCTTATTTCTAACACAGTATCTCTCACATTATTTGTTTCTATTGGGAATAATAAAACATAGTGTGGTTCGTAATAAATTGTTCCACCAAATGACACCCTCTGCCTAAATGATGCAATAACATTAGTTTGCTTTCGTTACATTCACCATGTTTCAGAATCACACCATTTGCAAGATTACAGAGAATATTTATTGATTCAAATGGAGCAGTTTTAGGAATTACACCAGCTCGTTGAACTTTACTTTTTTCTATGTCTTTATGCAAAACCTAAAAGTTTGCTAATAGAATCCCATTTATTGAACAACGGATAAGAAATACATTTTATTATTACTCTGTTATCTTATCTAATTTGATTGAATTGTTATTGTTTTTTTTTCACACCTGCTATAATTTTGCTTAATGGTGGAATGGTTTTTATAGTGTTTCCATGATCCCCTACATTATTTTGAACAGTTGAGATTTATGTCACACGTTCCACTCTATTTTGATATATAAAACAGAGCTTGTTATTTTCGTGTGTAATATTTGGTGTCAAATATGTAGTATAAAACTGAATTAAGCTCATCGAGTGTTCTTCTGTTTTTGCAGGATAATGAAGTATTTCATTTAAAACTGATTTCTTGTCTTGTAAATTACAAATTTAATATGAAAATATGTATTATAAGTAAAATTATTACTAAACCTAAAATAATTGATTAGGATTTGAAAATAAGAATACCCGACAGTATTATTTAAAAAAATGTAATGGTAAATTATTACCAAATAACATTTGATGTCAAATCGTTGGTATTTCAAATTGCAGCAAAATTACAGTTGTAATAGATAAATGTATACATGCTCCATGATGGTTGAATTGTGGTGCTTTATACACAGGTTCGAGAAGTTTAAGTCAACCAATAAATGTTGCTATAAGAGAAGGTACTGAAACAGCAATTAAACTAAGTAATGAATCGGTAGCATACATTATCTCTTCAAATGAATAAATGGTTGATGTTAATGTTGATGGATGTTGTAACGATTCTGTTGTATTTCTGATGATGTTATTATGTATTATCAAGATATGAAAGTGTATAATTTTACTCGTGGCAGATATAAAAATATTAATTGTTTTATTTAACTCAAACTTACTCAAAAGTCCCGAAACAGCTAATAAGAGAAAATGCTAACTTTCTTTGCATATTTAGAAAAGATTATGCAAATAATAAACACATTCATAGTGATTTTGTTAGTGCTGATATGTAATTTGAAAATTTAAGAGAAAAATGTTTATTCCAATCATATGACACATAAGTAAAATTGTGGCAAATATCGCAATAAGATTATGTATAATTTAAAGGTTTATGATATTTATAAAACGTTATCACTTAGTAATAACAGTAGTATTATTTGGCACATTATAACTTTTCGGAATTTTTAGAAATATTTGATCACGCAACTTTACCTCAAATGACTTAAACAAACCAAATTTAGTTAAGTTAAGGTATAATTTTGGTGATTTTTATATAATATTAAGGGTACATTATTATTGCATTTATTGTTCCACCCATCATAAAAATATAATCCATTTTATTATTACCTAGATAAAATAATTTTTAGCACTGTTTATTCCGACTAAACGAATAATATAAATTTTTTAGGTTGATAATACACTCTAAACTAACAGAATAATTAGGTGCACTTGGATTAGTCATATTTCATAATATTTTATCTTCGAAATCTACATTGTTGTGTACTTCTAAGTATGGAAGGAAAACTTTGTCGAATGATATTTTATTTCTAGTTAATGATGTTTTATAAATAACGAACTGTGAATTTGTAACAAAATCATAACTATCACCAACATAAAAACTTTTACGTTTTGATTCTAAATCTTTAATTCGATCTTTAAGCCATGATTTTGTTAATGCGTTTCCAAATATATCCTGTATATTTTATATTTTTTGTTATATTATTTAAAGTATGTTTACTTCAAAATGTCAGTGAACATTATTGTATTTTCTGTCACCTTGAAAGCTTGTAGAAATTTAATAAAAAAATTTGTTATAACAAGATAGTACACCAAAAGGCTCATTCATATAAGTTTTTCTTTTGGAATTTTAGTATGACTGGAAAATGCTTTTATAATTATCTTTTTACATTATCTCATATACTTGCCTATTCATCACAAAAATATATTCAGTTTGGTTATTACCTAAGTACAATATTTTATCTTTTAAACTATGTTTTCCGACTAAATGAATAATGTTAATTCTTTTCCTTTAAAAATAATAATTAACAAGTGAATCATAATTTTTTCATCTAGTATTTACTTCTTCTATTTTTTAATTTTCTTGACTGGTCCAAGTTTGGCAATTTATCTGCTATTTATTTCGAAAAATTATCCTTAATATGTGTAATTTACATAGTGATAAGTGTATCACAACAATTTAAAAGTGATTTATTCAAATTTTGTAATCTTGTAGATATTTCTGTACATACTGTTAATTTTGTATCACGTATTTTATCATTTAATTAATTATCTAAAATTCTTTATTACCAACATTTTTCGTCAATTGACTCAGAAATATTGACGAGTTAATGACCGAGAGTAGAAATTAAATTACTTGTGAAATTAAAGTGTTTGCTTACTCGATTTTTTAAAATCAGAAACACTCACAATAACATCTGTTTTAAAACAAAAGTATTTAATTTTGATTCTAAGTTCTTAACAAAATTTGCATATTTGAAATCTATGTATTTCACTACTCTAATGTTTAACCCACAATTTCGTTAGCATATTTCCGAAGATTTCTATTACTATCACATATAACTGCCACAAGAACATCATCAAAATTTTATATCCTGTCATTATTATTAGTTATTAGATATTCATTCAGCTAATTTGCGTGGTGAATTGCCACTAAATGAATGAAAACCATTATAATTTTGTTTTTTCCAATAACAAATCCGGTATGTTCCAGATTTTTTTAGAAACATCTAAATTAACTGCCTCACGCTCTTTTTTAAGTGGTGATTTAAGTAACTCTTCAATCATAAACATATCGTGAAAATGTTTGATGTTTAATTGAATAAATTTTTTATCAATATCAAAATAGTGATTGTTACTTTTTTTTTAAAGTTCTTTATACCTTCTGCTAAATTTTCCAGCTCGAATTTATGACTACATTGTTCTTTACGTTCATGATCCATTTTTCGACATTAATTTCAGCTGTAGCATTAGATGCTGCTCTACCAACCAAAGTACCCAAAGCACCTAATGCAGCAAGCATTAATGGTAAACGTCTACATATGTGTTTTGTTAAACCATTTACCGTTTTAATTTCATTCGCTATTTTTTTTCGTTTGAGGTACAGGGAAGGTGAGAGTCATTACTTTACCATCTTTACCTATTCTCATTTTACGATCAAGTTATCCTTTTGTCAAAAAAATCTACATTGAAATTATTAAACTCATCGTTAGATAGTTACAATAAAATATCTTATACTTTCATGTACCCACAAGTAAATTTACTAACATTTTCTTTATTATTCCCCAACCAAGTTTGCATTTAATATGCATAGCTGATCCTGTACACCTGCCAACAATTTCTCGTTTAAATCTGCACTTTTTAAAAGCTTTCTTTTCTACCTAGTTATTTATCAGGTACATGTCTTTCAGCTAAACCTTTTTGTTGATAAGCTGTGTCATGTTGAATTGCTGCTGCATCTAATGGATTTATTAGTTTATCGCCTCTCTTAAGTCTCTTTTTAAAGCTAGTTACATGATATGTAATGTAATATCCTGGCGCAACTAGTTCAAATATCAGTGAATTAAATATGATTCCCAAAATGGTGGAGGTATCATCGTATAAGATATTGCATATCTATTAGATTATCCACAACAAAATCACTAAATTCACTATTTAACATAGCTATTAGCCCCACATTTTCATTATAATTCTTATAAGTCCCATCATTTTCTTCACCATATATAACTAAATATCGATCAAATTAAACTTCCTAACATCATCCATCCATATACAGGAAGGTCCTGAACTACAGCTACAAACGCAGGGAGGTGATTACTTATGGAAAATAAAATAGGACATATGCAGGACACTTTGTACGTAAGTGTAATATTGTGGGAGTAATGAGCCGCAGAATATCGAATTTGAAAACCGTATTTATTTTAAATATCGGAAACAGAATTATGTAAAACGATAATACTCTGAACATTGATATGTGTTATAATAGTTTTCAAACCCACATCAAATGCTGGTTGATACCTTCAGCCATTACTTATAGAACAAGGGTGGCCACCCTCTAGGTGGACTAAACGTTCGTGCCATCGGGATAGTGGAACATTTGACGATGTTTGATTGAGTAATGCGAGCTTTGTAATAAAAATGGTCCTCTTATTACAACTGCCTAGGGCTCACAGTTTTCGTGAAAAATGCACGCGAAGCTTTGGCTGAAGCGATAGAGTACTAGGAGAGCATAGGAAATACTGCGTACATTGTGTTTGAAAGTGCTCAATAGCTCTATCCAAAATGGGTTACAAACCATTACATACGAAAAATATCGTACAGTAACTGTGTAAAGGAGATATCCACCCTTACAAAGCGACGTTTCACCGAATAAAAATTAAATCTAACAGACAATAAGAAAGGTATTGTGAATAATTACATTGATCGTAAGTATTTGCACAGCCACTATTGTGGTGTACAACTTCGAGAAAAACGAGGGAGTGGTACGGTCCTACCAATGTGTGTGTAACATGTAGGTATTTTGTATTGCTTTTCAAAGATGTAATACAAATGCATAATACAAGTCACTTCACGCAAAATGTTTATGTGAACTATTGAGAAGAAACACATGTGAGGGTGAACTTTATTGCCTGCCAGGTATGCAATATGCATTGCAAAGATGGTCGTACGGCCATTATTTATTTGCTGTATGTGAATGCGGGTTACACGATAGGACAGAATCATGTTTCTACATATCTCCTGATATTTGTATTCCAAATGGGAAAAAACATTCATTAACTCTTAATGATTGTACTTTGGTGATCATTTTATTGGTTTTGTTTTTATTTTATTTTAGATTGCAACTGCGTGAGAACATACCTTGCGAAAATGCCACGTTTTCTTACAGTAACTGTTCAAAATGGCGACCACCTACTTCGCTACACAATTGACAGCGACGAAAAATTGATTGTGTCACGCGATGCAACATGTGTGGGGTGTTGCGAATAGTAATACATGCATCAGTAATCCGGGCAAGAAGTTCAGCTACTGTGTTGATCAGGGCCTCGTATACTGATGTCTTCAGGTGACCCCACAGAAAGAAATCAGGTGGCGTCGGGTCTGGTGAGCGTGGTGGCCACTTCACAGGTCAACCTCTGCATATCCATCGCTCACCAAATGTGGTGGTAAGGTGACGACGAACTTCCAAACTGAAGTGTGCATAAGCTCCGTCATGTTGGTTCCACATATGCTGGCGTGATTGTAAATCCAAATCCTCCAACAGAACTGGAAGTATGTCCTCTAAAAACTGTCGATAAAGGCGGCCAGTCAAACGCACCGGCAAAATATAAGGGCCAAACAGGTTGTCGCCGACAATGTCCGCTCAGACATTAACAGAAAATGTCACTTGATGGCGGTGTTGAACCATCGCATGTGGGTTGATGTCGTTCCATACGTGACTGTTTCGACTGTTGTGAATGCCATCACGCGTAAAAAAAGCCTCGTCTGTCCACAAAATGTTGCGAGGAAATCCAGGTTAGTTTGCGCATTGATGCAGAAACCAGCAAGCGAAATCGACTTGTGACTAAAAATCACCTGGTTCTAACACTTGCACCTTTTAGGTGTGAAAAGGGTGTAGTAGTTGTTCATGCAGAGCCCTCAACACACTTTGGTGGCTTGCATGCATTGTGCGAGCAATTCCAAGTGTGATACATGATGGCGAATCGGCGATGCGTTCCTCCTCAAAGTTCACTGTTCTAACATTTCGTCTCACGCCGGTGTCATATCTGTTCGCTGTAAGTGTTCCAGTTTCGCGTAACCGTCGGTCCACAGACGAGAACATTCAATGTCTGTTTGGGAACGTCTTATAGTGGTTCAAAATGGGAATCTAGCTGGACAAAATTAATTTCTGATGATGTCATAAAGAATGGTTGTTCCTAGCTAAAGTAATCTGTAAAGCCACGTAGCACACCATATCGGAGTTATAAACGAGCTCCGGGAACTAGTTTGCCAGATCAGCAGCCTCGAAATCACGCCTCTTGCGATAAGCAGCTCGACACTGCTAGCAGTCTAAGAAAGATTTTTGAACTGAGTGCGTAGTCACTCGCGTGTGCGTGTATGGTTCGTTTTAATAGTTATGGATACTTCAAATACAGGTATGTACATCGTATATAACCTATAAAGTTGGGAAAATATAATAATTATTAAAATTTACAGCCTTGTGAATTGTATAGTGTTTGAGTGACGTAAAAATACATAATACTTAAAGTTTGATTAGAATTGTGAAAAGGAACTTCACTGAGCTTCAATCTATACTTCGCATTTTCTTACT
>PNEQ01004289.1:0-10069 GCA_003012365.1 Medauroidea extradentata
ATACCACTAAGAGCTGATCGATAAAATTTAATCTCATCTTGGAGAACAGAAATTATTTCCCGTAAAGATGCTAATTCATCTAATAACTGTTTAATTAAACCGTTATCACAGTACAAACCATCATCGCTACTCCTGTTATCATTCGCGCTATGTGTCTCATCGTTTACCTCGCCATTTTGGCTATCGTCTGAGTTACAGATGACACATGTCCACGAGCTTGGTATTTCAGATTCATTCACATCACAGAACTTTCCTGAATTTTGATTTATTTTACGTTAATAATTTAAAACTCGAAATTGATTTCTGTTAAGTTTAGTATAAAATTGACTTCTGTCGTTTCCAAGCCTGTTTAAATTAAATTTTACTATAGCTTCGTACTTATTTTGTACCTTAGCGGTTGCAGCGAAACTAGCGGCGGAAATTTTCCCTGCGCCAGACTCTCTCATAAGAAAACAAATTTTCTTTCTAACCGTTGCAGAATTTAACCTTAACGAAGTTAATCAGAAATGTTTGTTCAAACTTTCGTCTAAACAAAAATAAACATTACTTCTTTCGTAAGCGTTGAAGACACCTTTCTAAACATCGGCGAGAATTTACTACACTATCTCCTAGATATATGATAAAATTACACTGGTGTAGCTACACCGTTTAAATAAAACGAAGTTACAATACAAATACTCTATGCAACAAAGGAATGTTTCCATAGAGTATGTCTATAGCAGATTTTACTATTTTTTTTGCATGTAAAGCGCGTTCCCTTTTTAGTATATTCGGAACTCTGAATGCGACCTTGCATCTGTAATGTATGCTGGAAAGACGTTTTGGTGTTCCAAGTTTATTTACTATTCAACACTGCCATCTTTTGAGTATAAAAACAATACAATACAGTGATTGAAATGTAACCAAGTAGAACGATCGAAATAGCAAACAATAAGCTTATGGTGACAACTACTGTTGCTTGGAACTTATGTGTGCGGTTATTCTAATACGATGTTTTATTTTTAAAACATAATAATCACGGACTTCAAAATTGAGAACTTAGGAAAAATTTTATTATGCGCAAGAGAAACAAAATACAGTGTTATGGCTTTGGAGCCAAGACCAATCTCCCAGCAGAAACAATATGACTATTTATTGAAGTTTTTACTAGTCGGTGACAGTGACGTTGGGAAACAAGAAATATTAAGTGGTCTGGAAGACGGTTCTTCGGAATCGCCTTTCTGCAGCGGGAGTGGTAAGTTTATAAAAAGTTGGTTTGTGGTGAAACAGTAGTGTAGTGTGGTAGTACAAACCTAAGGTATTTTATTATCTTCATTGTTAGTAGCCTACTCTATTACACAATTTTAAAATTTTGTATAGAATAACATGTATATATTTGTTATAGCCTACAAGACCACCACAATACTGCTAGATGGCAAAAGGGTAAAGCTCCAGCTGTGGGACACTTCAGGACAAGGAAGGTTTTGTACCATAATTCGCTCGTATTCTCGAGGAGCGCAGGGCATCCTCTTAGTTTACGATATAACAAACAAATGGTCTTTTGATGGGATAGACAGATGGCTCAAAGAAGTTGAAGAGGTGAGGCTTATTTATTATTTGCATATCCATTTGTTGTAGACTGTGTGTGAAGTATGATGAATCTTTTCAAGGAAATTATTGGTGTGTAATCAGCTCTACATTGTCGTTGCCAGTACTATAGAATCTCCTCTAGGGGCAGTCATTTAACACTTTTACGACGATAGAGGTCGTATATGACCGCTCAAGCTGTGTGACTGGGGACTAGATCGGTCGCATATGCCCGCCACACACTGCTTGTGGGTTCGGCCGCTCTGAGCCCACACGACCGCGCCAGGCCTAGATACAGTCATAACAAAAGTGCAGTTCCAAAAAGGAGCTCTAGAACAAATTTGTGGTACCGTTTTACTTTTCTTTCTCAAACACATGTTGTATTTTGTCGTCTGATCTGAATAGTCAACAGGCGATTTGCCTTTGTTGTAATCTATGATCATTATTTTCTTCGAAATTTCCTTAACGTGTTATTCCAAAACTTCCATTTCAACCGCTTGTTATTTTTTTCCAGCTGTTTACAAATTACTTCTTTCGGATTCCTTTTTTGATTTTTCCTCTGTGTTCCCAATAGATGAGTTATTCTATCCAAAAGACAATTTTCAAGTTGTATGCTGGAATAATAATTATCAGTAACTATTGTTATTCCAGCATCAAGCAGTTCTTCAAATTGTTTCATCACAATTTTTGTAGGCACTGCTCCACTTGGATCCCTCTCCTTCCCACAGTAAACACACAAATTCCAAGTATAGCCATGTGCACAAACACAATTTGAATAACTTTATCCCATATTTGCTGGCTGTGTTGGGAATATACTGTTTGATTGCCAGAACAATGATTCGTCAATGCACACTGATTGATAGCGTGTTAAATTTTTGAAAATTTGCTATCAGCTTGAGCCCGTCTCACTCAGACGTACAGCACTCAGTTATAACGAACTAGCAACACAAGTGCTGCATGCCCGTATCATACGGACACATTCACAGCGACAAGCCCATCAGGGCCAATTATCCCTATCTCACCCCACTGCACAAACTCTGGCAACATCACTGTTCACAGGACGGGGCCACGGTACTACTAATAATTACAGTAGTATAGATCAACATGCTCAAATTCAATTACATTTATTGACGATACATACATACTGGCAGGTACAAACTATGATGCTATGATGCGCAACTGCATTCCATACATAAACGTTCATTTAACATACATTAATAGATCAAATATGTGGCTAAATCGGATAGCAAAGGTTCAATGGGAAACAATCCCCTCGTGGCCGAAATGGCACTGAGCAAGCAGGATTAACGAGAAGTTAAACGCAAGAAATAAACCGAGGAGTAAACTAAAACAAGCGTGACTAAAACCCCCTGTTGGTTGCAATGATGTCATTTTCAGAGCCTAAAAAAATTATTTGTTAAAATTTTATACTCATCCATAAAAAAAACTATATTAGGTAAGGTAATTTGGTAGTAAAGGTATTGCTAATTTCTATTTACCATTTTACTAACAAGTGCTGTAGGCAATCTAAACTACATCTCAGTAAACAGTCTCTTTAAACTCATCAAGATCACCAAATATGTAACTTTCAACGTCTAGTGAATAAGTAAAGTTAGCAGCATGGTAAAAAAAACTTGTTGCCAAATTATCCTGTTATTATTTATTCAACTTACCAGAATCTAATCAAATTTACATTCTTCTGCTAACTACAGAATTTGCTAAGTTGTTGATAAATATTTATCTGTCGTTTTGAAATTTATTTACATATTACGTACTGACTCGAACCAGAATGATCACTGTGTCATGGACAACACCACACGTACTATAATAGAACCAAAATGAACATTGATTTTTGGACAATACAAATTAACAAACTGAATAAGAAATGTGAGAAAGTGGACATGTTTACAATTTACAGTTCAGTTTTAGACAATGAAAAAGATGAGGTGTTACTCTGCTTGTTTATGTGCTGAAGTGTCACTTTCCTGTCTCTCCGGGGGAAGTGACATCACATAGTTGAAGCGCTGATGTAGATAAAGACCTGACACCGGGAATATTATGCAATGTAAGGTGTAGCCGTGAACAATCAAACCTGATAAATTTTTCATGTAAACAAAGCAATATGCAATGAAAAATGAAGTAAAACTAAGATTGATTGTATGCGCCCACTCTGGTCCTGTCAGAAAATTTAGTTATATGAAGCCGTAAGAGCCCATGGCGGGCGTATACGACCAATGCAAATTTTGAAAAAAATTTAAACACTCAAGTGAACAAAAATTATTTACAGTAGCAGAAAAAAATTCGTTTTACAAGAAACAACTAGATTAAGTCGAAAAACTTTGTTGATCCAGAAAAAAAATGTATGTAAGTGCTTGGTAGTTAAAGTGTTAAGGTGGATTTACGGTGCTGCAAGATTCCGACACCGGCGGAAATTTCTCGACAACTAATGACAGTTGCAACGTTGCACCTGATTGGTAAAGATATTTTCGTCTGTGTTGGCGATGTGTTGTTGAACTGTCGTGACATTGTAAACCCACCTTTGCACTGTTGATTGGCATGTATTTAAATGGTGGTTATATATTGAATCTTAAATTTTGACATAATCATTGATGAAAGTAATAGCATTATATAGCACAGCTTTTGTTTCAAAGTTAAAAATAATAAGACATTATGTTCAAAGTAGGCCTAATTTAAAAAATAATACTTGGAATATAGGTATTTTACTATCTCACTGAACACAAACTCTGAGTATTATTTGAAACTATCAACATTAATAATGATTCTTGCAATTCCTAGCATTGCTTTTATGCCTTCTCTATAGTGGCAGAATTCTGAGAATACACCTTCAAACTTAGGCCTAGTACATTCAGATTACTTATGCTAAGGTCTTGTCTTCTATAATCTTGTAGGCAATGGCTGTGAGAACTGAAAACTCCCAGAGTTTTTAACTAGTAGGCTACGAAAGCATGTTTTACTCTACTTAAGATACTTAACAAAACTAGTGCGAGATATTGATCTTGCCCAACACCTTATATGAGATTTAGGCCCTTCGTCCACAGAGGAAATCAAAACCAAGAGATCAGTTGCGTACGACCTAACAACTAATTGTGTGACTGATCGTGAGGCGACTAATCCATTAAAAGTAATGCCTTTTCGAGTTGTCTCGTCTACCGAGGTGACGACTGTACCAGAGAGAAAACCAATCGCGCATGACCAAACATGTTGATCGCCAGGCATTAGTTACTTAAGACTATTCACTGTGTGCAGACTGTTGTGCATGCCTTTGTCATACCTTAAAATGCCACGTTCACTCTCAAAATCAGAACAAAAGTTAAATATGAGTTTTGTGTTGGAAGAAGAGAAGTATCACATGCCTCTACGACTACAGTTTATCAGATTATTCCAAACGCGATGATGTGGATGCTGCGTGGGAGCTAATAGCTAAATCTTCTGTAGACACAGATAAATAAAATGTGGCCATTTTTTGACTGTTCAAACCTTAACTGGGTGTTCCGCAAAAAATGGTCGTTAAAAATATTTTGTTTAGCGAGTAAAGTTTGCTAATTTGAAACATTTTTTTTAAATAGCTAGGCCTACTATTTCTTGTGTAAAGTTAGAAATATTGTCACATAAAATGCTATTGCTTTTGTTAAGAAACTTTTTAAACAAAGAATCCCTACTGTGTTTGATTTATTTGCTAAATTATATTAAGACGAAGCTTCTTATACAATTTTGTAGACACAATATCACTGAAAATAATACTTCCACTGAAAAGGCGTGGAAGAACGCGGCTTCAAAAATAGTATGAAAGATAATCCCTACAGTTTGTTCCTGGCATTTTTTCTGGGAATGTCGGTGCATCTGGAACAACCTCTCCAATTTCGCTGGGAACATTTTCTTCGTCGTCACGGTCATACAAGTTGTACGTAGGAAGATAAATAATTAATTCTGTCTTTCTAATAAAGTTGTGAAGCACACGCACTGCACAAATTTTGTTGTTTACAGTTGCTACATTCTGCTTGTTATAGGAGTGGAAAGCACTGCAAATTTGCTGGTCATCATTCCAAAAGTACATTCGATACTTTTGCGTCCTCTACTGTGTCTGTAGTTGAAAACTCTTTTTCTATTGTTTAATGCTCTTCTCGGATTGGGACGCAACATACTATATTTTTTTCCAATTGGGTATGCTTTGTCGGCGACGAAGTAAAACTGAAATGTTCTTCCGCTTCCATAATTTACTAGCTCCTGGTCGTTTGGCAAATGAAGTCCATTTTCCTCTTTCTGTATGTTCTTGATGCCTTAAGTACGCCTCCATCACTATTCCGACTAGCAATTTTGTACCACCTCTTTTCATGCTGTTTTGCAAAATCTAGGTGTATCCAAAATCATTTCTGTTTCTTGTTTCGTATGTACAAATATCCATTAATTACATCCTCTTCCGATGAAGACATGTTCGCAACTAGTATTCCCAAATTTATTTCCTTGGTGGACGAGGAAGTGCGAAACCAATCGCACGCGATCTGTTGTCCGCAGCCAATCGTTTACGATTGGTTTCCTCGGTGGACAAAGGGTTGTAGAGTTACTGGTAGAACATGTTTTCCCCCTGCCAAGTCGCACAGTACTTATGGCGCATTCAGCGACCAAAGCACTGCAGATCCGATTTACACTGAAGACGCAGATGTTCAGCTGCCATCGCTGGCCACCACTTGCTTGCAATGCTTCCTAGCAATTGCAGTAAAACATTTATTGCAAGTACGCTGCTAGCAGATGACCGTTTGATTTTGAAACAGCAAAATGATGATGTAAATAAGCAAATGCTATGGTTTTAAGTGGCTCACAGTGAAATATTTTGGGTCGTAAAACTAATCTCGTGACCTTTTGTGAACAAATTTTATCGTCATTTTGAATGCTTTCCAAATGTTATGCAAATTTTTTTTTATTTAGGCCTACTTAACTATCATGATTATCATCTCCATTTAATACTTCTATACAGAAGTGTCCCAATAAATTCATATCTGTTTCTTGTGTATGTACAGGAAATATGAGCGTGTTAGGTTAGGTAATGTACGAAACTTGGTAAATAAATGCCCTGCCCTGCTAGCACCTGTTTTTTGCAGCTATGACTTGCAGTATTGGTGCAGCGCTTTGCCCCCTAATAATTCTCTATGTTCTGTGTTGGTTTGATGACCAACTGTATATTGACAATAGAGATAAAGATAGGGATCTGAATCTTGCAAACTGTACAGCAGTCATTAGCACATTTTTTAATACAAAGTGGATAGGAAAGTATAAATTGCATAGGAAATTCAGGAATGACGCCTACACACAAATATTTTTGTGTGTTTGCACTTAAAAGTTACACATTTAGGTATGATCTCGATCATGTTGTTATTTTAATATTAGCAGATGTGATAAACAAGGTTGTTTATATCTCTTTGAACTACTGTGTTTTACTACGTAAATAATAGTTTATTATTCTTTTCAGTATTTAATCCTGGCTTAGTTTGAGTCAGGAAAAGTTAACTTCTGAAATATAGTAACCTACATAAAGCTTTGTTTTGATAGTACTAATATTCTTTATTTTGATTTCACTTTCAGAAAACTTCATAAACAATTTTTTATGTTTTCAATGCTATGAAAAGTTCTTACTGGCACAATCATAATGATGTGTTAATTAGCAACGTAGATTATGCACAATTTTAAAGTATCAGCACTATTCCCCTCTCAATTAAGAAGAAAATTGGGATTTTACTTTTATGCTCCTGTAAAAGTAAGTTGATAACTTGTAATTAAGATTCTGATAAGTAAGGTGAATACTATGTTTCTTCACTTGGTGGGGATGTTTTATTAGCATGCCCCAGGTGTCCCGAAAGTGTTGGTTGGGAATCGCCTTCACCTAGCGTTCAAACGCCAAGTGAGAGCAAAGGAAGCAGAGATGTATGCAGCAAAGAATCACATGGCATTCTTTGAAGTAAGTCCGTTATGTGACTTCAACATCCGCGAGAGCTTCAGTGAATTGTCGAGGATGGCGCTACACCGCAATGGCATGGAAAGGCTCTGGAGGTCGAACAAAGGTGAGTCCACTTCAGGTACCAGCAGACATAACTTTGACAACTATTTCATTGTACTCTTTTTATGGAGAATCAGTAGTCATGGAGTCTACATAGAATGAAGCACTTTAGAGTTTATATAGTTATGTGACTTTCATGTTTAGTTGAACATGAGGAAAATAAACATTCATTACTATGTACCTCCTGCAGAGTTGCTTCAAGACTTGTAATTTTACCTTTTAGTTTTCACTCATACGCTAGTTCAGTTCTGTTTATGTGTATTACATTAAACATGATGCCTGCAAAGGACTTTTACGAATGTGTTCCTAATTTTTGTATAATGTAAAGCCTGGTTCATATTTGCTTTTCTTTCATAAACTTGACATTGCTCATGCTATCAAGTTTTGTAACTAGTTTGGACTGAGGCTTCACTTTTCATTGCTTGTTAAATTCTGTTGTATGTTCGCTGAATTGCCAGGAAGGCGATCTGACTATAGATCTGCTTGTAATCACGATGGACCCCTCAAGTGATTTTCAATGAGAACATCCACACTACTGCATATAAAAAGAAGTCGATGTGTGTTGAAATTTTTAAATTTGAAGTCAATTTGAGGTAACTACAGCTACTGAAAGTTCGCACTTTTGAAAAGCCCGCGGAAACATGCAGTGACGTCACAAGCCATAGTACACACAGAGTCTTGGCAAGCTAGCTGACTGCTGTCGCGTACCGGCGGAATGCCAGACTACACTTGGTAAAAAACCAATTTTAAGTCTGTTACTGTGGTTCGTTTGGTTATACGTATGTAGTCAATCATAAAATGTAACAAATGTTATATTTCAAAGGTATTCTAGTTGGAGGTTTTACAAAAGTTTAATGTTACGCAGATTGTTATATCACACAATATCAGAGCAATATCCGAGCACTGTAATATGCAATAATACATTAAAAAAACCTGTTTACTGGTGAAAACCATTACTATATTTAAGTATTTAATACCCATGAATTTACTTTACAATAGAACCACACCAAGTGTCAGCCACGATGGTGCAATGGTTACTCTCTAGGCTGATATTGGAAAACTTAAGTGAGTTCAATAATTTTTCAGGTTAGTATAATATTGTTTCTCAGATTTTGCATGGAACCGTCGATTCTTTATCCAAATTTAATATCTTGTATGATCAATAGTATTTTGTATTTCATTACGGATGTTAGGTTCATATGCAATACATACATTTATACAGCAAAGAATACTTCTGGGCTATTGTGTGGTTTTGGTTTAGAGTACCGCAAAATAATTGTTATTTATGTTGTATAACAGTGTAGCATAAGCCCACTGCAGTACTATTTACCACTAATGACGTGTTCATTACGTAATATGTGAATTAACAAGTGATTGTGGTTGCGAAAATGGAAAATAGATGGTTTAGAACAATTAATAAAACTTATTTGTATCAACCACTTGTAAAACTATCTAATAGTATTATTTAAAAAATATGTGACGTACGTGGGCTTTGAACCTGGATCCTTAAAAGTAGTAGTCAAGTACCGTAACCAATACACTACACTTTATTAGCTGAGTTTCGTGCTAGCTTAAGCATGAGTTTCGTGTTAGCTTAAGCATATATATGACCAGTGCTGGCCGTTATGGCTTGTGACGTGGACCAATTAAAATATGTTTTCGGTCGCCTGCTGCTTCCCCAATCTTTGCTTGCTTCCCATTCCTAAGCTGTAGTGTTTGGAAGAAAAATTATTTTTGGTATCTTCATATTTCCTCATTGTTAACAACATGGCATACATTTCAACGTACAGTATTTAAAATTTCATGCAAGGGGTCCATTGCTGGTTGAATATCAGCCCTGTTTATACTCGTAACTTTATTGTACATTTAAGTAGTTATCAGTACAATTTGTACTAAAACTTAAAAATATTTATAGTGATATGTAGAGGCGGTGCCAAAGAGAAAAAGAGGGGAGAGATATTTGTTATAATCCCCTGTTGCCCCTCATGGCTAGTTTTAAAGAAAATTATTTAAAAAATAAAAATATTTTTGCCAGTAGAATGTTTGTTTCGTTACAAAAACTGCTGCTAAATGTCAATAGGGGCCGGAAAATTTCACTGATTCTATGACCTGCAGGCTAGAATCCATTGTCCTATATATAGTCAAGCCCCGACTTGTAACGGTGCCGCTGCTTCCGTCTCGTACACGTCGCCGTGTTGTTAGTTATCAAGATGTCCCTGTTCGGGGACGCCAGATGTAGCGGGGCCGCTGCTCTTCCGCTACTAGTACGTCTACGTCGCCGTGTTGTGTAGGTTATCTAGATGTTGGAGGTTATGATGTCCCTGTTCGGGGCGGCAGAATGTGACGGGGCCTGATACTTCTCGCCGTCACGTGCTGTTGTTTATATATATTTTGGAGGTTAAGTATTTCAAACGGTGTCCGCTCAGAGAGAAA
>PNEQ01004289.1:11069-27221 GCA_003012365.1 Medauroidea extradentata
CGATATAAATCCAATAAAATTGACATGTAAAATTCTATGCTTTTCTCTTGCTTTAAAGTTAAATTTAAAATTAAAAAGAAAATTTTAATGTAAATTTCTCTACTCGCATCCCCAATTAATAGGTTGGATCCCGCCGTATACATCCTTATACCTGGTTAATTTGGCCTACTTAATTTGTTATTACAAAACAAAAAAAAAAAAACATTTTACGACAAAAAAAATTGAAATTACTGTGTGATAAGAGGCCAAGTAAGTGCTACGTGCCAGTGCACGTCACAGACTATTAGTTCATTGTCTGTTGTTCCACTGAGTAGCAGCTGGTGGACAAATGGTCGGGGCTTGAGTGAGCACAGGACAGTGAATTCTAACATGCAGGTCATTGAATCCGCGAAATTTTCCGGCCTCTAGATTCAAGAATCACTACTCATGCAAAAACTAACAAAAAAACTGCAATTGGTGAATAATAACAGAAATTTGTAGTTGCTACTAATAATTAGGCCTACGTTCTACCAACTTGGTACTGGGGAAGGCTATGAAGATCGTGAAAATTGTGGGTTACGGGTACGTAAATTAATAATAATAAATAGCTGAAATTTATGATTAACTGTTAATTTTACGTAAATATAACCAGAAAAAACTTGCGCGAGTAGCGAAATATTGGGGAGGGCAATGAAGGTCAGGGAAATTGTGGGGTAAAAGTACACGTAATGACGTAAACAAGCACACAAAAATTTTAATTGTAGACATATTTTGTGCTGATTCTATACTAGCACAACAAACGTACAACTGTGGATTACATACATTGTCCCATTAAACGAAGGCAATTAGGGTACTAACCACAAACAATTATAAATAACTACTGACTTACTGAAACAACTATTCTTAGAAAAATATTTCTTCTCAATCAACTCGGTGGAGGATACAATTCCTTCGTGGGGATCAGGAAATTATGCATACGTTCTTTTTCATCGTGGTACCTACGTCGGAACATGAATTTTGTCAGGTACCCGATGAAATGTGCTCTGCGATGACCATACTGAGGAACATTGTGCTTAACTTCCCTCTATACACAGTACCTAATGTCCCTTCATACACTGTGCCATACTCTTTCTATGTGTTGGCTGCGGTGACTAACTCACTCGCTCTGTCAGGCTAGGAACCAAAGAAAATCACAATCAGAAACCAAAGGTACCAACCAAAATGAAACTTAACTAAAACAAAACCAGAAGACTGGCATGAAAAAACTATGTGAAAGAAAGTACAGCTGCGGTGTATATGTAGAGTGGAGACAAAAAATAGTAATGTTCGGCCGCACTGTTACGTGACCAGCCGCATGAATTTATAAAGAATAGATGTCTTATTTGAGAGTCACTAAACCTTGTTGGTGTTTAGGCTAGTGTTGATGATAGTTATGTGTCTGCAGTGTTGAGTTTACAAGAGCTGTGCTGCCGGTCAATCGTAGCCCGCACCACAGTGTACGGCATCGACCAGCTGCCCCTGCCAACCGCCATCAAGTCGTACCTCAGGTCGTATGCCATGACGTCGACGACGATGCAACACCGCTACGTGCTGAACCACGTGAGTAGGCACAGCCTTGCAGCCGGCCGTGCCAACCACAAAAAGCTCAAGTTTGTGAGCGGTGGGGGTGTGTCGTCTACGGGTGGCATTGTTTCCCCTTCTGGATCTTCGGGCTCCGTTCCAAGAATGGACTCTACGCGCACCAGCTGTGCAGGTCGCAACTCCTGCACCATTTCTTGAGGAACTGTTGCTGTGCCTACAGTTTCAGTTTTTTTTTGTGGTGTGACTTGTTGAAAAGCATGGAAAGTTTGGAGGCTGGCCTGATTGGCTGCCTACCAGAAACATCACTTTAACAGTTTTGTGATGAATTTAACGTATAACAGTAATTTGCATAAGTCTGTATAAAAACTGGTGGAAAACTGTGTTTTTGTGGTATTTTACACAAGCCAGAAAAAGTTATCAGCTGTATGCCCTGTGTAATAAAGTTTCATGGATGCAGAAATAGAATGCAACTTGTGTAAAAGGATAGAATTATCGCCTAGTATTTTTGCTGCGAATTATTTTTTGAAGTGGTGATTCTTCATCAATGTGCCAAATACAAAGTACATTATACAGATAGGTTTGTGTATGTAGGGTGTTTGAAAATTGTGTGTCATGCAGTGGTATATACATTCTGGTAGGCAGCCAAGTTAGCATGAGTGTTCTTAAACTGTTCCTCGCACATGTTACCAGCAAGAGAGCCATTGTGTCAGGTTTATAGCATGCGTACTGGAGGAAATTCAAGTTAAATGTAATTTTATTACAATTTGCATGACTAGCCTTTTTTTACCCTTAATTAAATGTTCGAGTCATCATTGGTTGGTGACAACCTTATTACTGCAAGCTTTAACAAGGTTATTTTATTTTGTGACTGTTGTGTGTTGTCCATAACAACCTACTTACAATAATGTTTTGATAAATTCTGTGTTGTATCACTTGTAATTTTAAAAATAGAGAGTGATTTTTTTTACTAATGTAGCCTCGCATTATGTGGTGGTATATGTATTTTTTCTATACAATTTCATTCAACTAATACAGTATATTTTACCTTAATTGAGCATCCTTTATTTTTTTACATTAACCAATTTCAGTATGAAATTTACAATTAACTGTTTTGATAGTCTTAATGGTAAAATGTATAATTTTTTTTTGTTTCTGATAATTTCAATTTTTTTTAAGCGTTTATATTTTTAAAACATCCCTTGTTCTGTGCAGATTTAATTGTTCTCAGTACAGTATATGCTAAATTTATTTTCATTAAATGTTAATATATGTACCTATACATACTAAACAGTACAAATTTCACCACAGTATATATACATATATATTTTCCAATGTTCTTAACTAACCTGTATTAGTAAAGACACAAAAGCCAACTTCCTAATATCATATTAGTGCAAGAAAAATATTTTTTTTTGTGTGTGTATGTATAATATATGACAGTTATAAGCTTGAAACTGTGGTTGCTGGTGTTAACTTTAATGTGGATATTTTTACAGCATTCCAAAATTTAAATAGCAACTGTCAATGTACAATCAATAAGCTGAAAAATTAAATATTCAGTTATGGTAGATATTTATTGTAATAATTTCACATATTACAGTAAAGTAACAAATTTGTTGACCACTATGTTTATTTCTTACCAGTGCCGCTAAAGAAAGTAAAATTACTGTAGAAAACCTGGTTGATAAATCTTAAACAGGTCCTGTATTGTCGGTGTTTCTTACCTTCTTACAGTTCATGTATTACATTATAATTTTCATTTACACTGCATTTAGTTTTTACAAAGTTAGTTGTAAAGAAAGTAATGTGACAGGGTAGCTAGACAACGGATTTAATTTGTATTGGTCCCACCTCTTGTCAGAAAATAACTTTATTAGTACTGTAAATGCATGGTGAAACTAAACCTAGATAAATAAACTAGCCTTTTTTTAAGATCTTAATTAAATATTTATTTAAATAATTTTGGAGGCAGTGAGTCAGTGCTTATCAAAAAAATTTTCAGTAGAATAAATGTGATCAATATTTATAATGTTTGATCGTTCTTGGTGTAGAGCTGTTGATAATTTTACATATTGGAAACTTTAAAATGCTAACATCAAAATAGCACTTGTTTAGAAATTAACATCACAGTGAGTTCCCACGCATACTGTCATATCTCTTTGTGAGCATTTTGACCCATGTCACATTACCTAGTACATATTTTTTAGTAAAACCACAAATAACAAGTGAGTGTAAATTTACAAGAACTTGCTGAAAATGTGTAACTACGATAATAATTCAATGCAAATATTGACTTGAAATTTAATTAACCTTATGTTAAAAAATAATGTAAAAGTAATGATATTTACAGGCATTATCAAGTATTTTGAAGTCGGGGCCCTCCTGTGCACACCCTTCCCCCCCTGAGGCGACACCTATGATTGTATCATTATTATCCAGATAGTAACAAATAGATAACTGTATTTTTATCGTCTGATGTTTGTGTGAAATTGTTTGTAAAAATTTTCTTTGGCTGCGTAATTTTGGGGTTGCCGTGTGTTTCGTAACAGCTATAAATGTTTTTATGCAGTGGCGTATATTTAAAAGTTAAGATCTTGAGTTAAATAGAGATGCCTGTGATCTGGCTCTGTTCTCATCGTACCTGATGTAATATTTTATTAGTTTATAGAAAATTATTAATATCCATTGAGTTGAGGTATACCAAGAACTTGAAACAAAAAATTTGAATTGGCACATTTTGCAAACACTTTCATTTTTGAAATAAATCTTGGAGTTTATTCAGTAGAAGTTAAACCTCGTGTGTGTGAAAAGTGTTCAGGAGCACGCATGGATTTCGATTTTTGCATTAAAGCCCTAATCTGTTTTTATGCCCATTTTAATATTGCTGTAATTTCAGGTGCTTCACTTTTCTTAAATATTAATGATTTGCAACTTACTTCCTTTTCATCTTGACTGAAGATGGTAATGTCCCCTCAAATATAAGTGAATATATGTATTTCTTTTCTGACTCAATTCCAAACCAGGTGAAAAACATGTACTCTCAGAAATTAAATTTGATATATACACATCATTAATTAAAGGTTAAGTTTAGCAAGTTAATGGACGCTAGGGGTGTTTTTTTTGACACGGAAATAGGGACGGCGATAAGTAGAATATAGCACTCTGAGAGCGAAGGACTAAACTAGCTAGCAGTGTTTTCGTAGAAATGTTTTTCAGCGGGACTTAAAGCGATGACCCTATTATTTTATTTGTGGAAAGTATGAGGTAAAGTCCTATGCAGATTTCTATGCTTTATTTTTCCGATTACTGTTTACTGTTTATATTTTCTCACCTACAGCAATGTGAAAAAGTAATTTTTAGTACTTTTGAGGAGCTTGGAAATCATGTTTTTAATTAGCGGACAGCATTTTTAAAATCATAGGGATGCAGTTTGAAGTGTGTCTTCTTAGATAAATGCATTACGAAAATTATTAATAGTTACACAAGAAAATATACTTTCCATACCACACTACAGCACTTCTCACGCGTCAGGTCCACTAACTCTTAAAATTGTTTTTCA
Organism: Medauroidea extradentata; assembly: GCA_003012365.1. Taxonomy (NCBI): domain Eukaryota; kingdom Metazoa; phylum Arthropoda; class Insecta; order Phasmatodea; family Phasmatidae; genus Medauroidea; species Medauroidea extradentata. The sequence goes on from PNEQ01004289.1 coordinate 16,189, forward strand.
ATCTTGAGTTTACTGCACCTTCTTTGTAGTTGTGCCGGTGTTTGCAGACTTTCAGTATCTACCATGTTTTATAGTACTGTAGTTCTGTCTGTTAGAATGTGAACAAGGGACGGTAGTGTGGGGTGTAACATCACTCTGTCAACATTCTTGTGCATGTACCGTATGTATGCTTTGCTGCCTCTAAAACACATTTGTCAAGCAGTTTATTGGCAGGTAGACATTATCTAGATAAAAAAAATTGTTTTACATTGTTTCTAAGCCAGCTTTCTGCACTTCTATTGTGGTCTTCATTTTTGTTTCGCTGATTACTTTCAAATACCACTACATAGTTTGTGAGTTTACTACAAGTACAGAAATTTTCATGTTTCATCTTATATTTACAGTATATACAGTATTTTTAATCTGAGATGTCTTAGTTTTCTGTAATATTGAGATAATGACATGTTTTAATAACATTTATTAAGTAAATCAGTACAGATTATAAAAGTTGTTTTGATATTTTTGCTGTAAAGATATGCATTAGTGTATTACCCATACTAATAAATTATGCAGATAATGCTCTGATTAATTGAAGAGTTGTGTAGTTATAATTGGTTTTCACTTGCCATTCATGTACTGTGCGTGACACTGTTTGACTGTTTTTTTTATAACTAAACCAAGTTAACAAGAGGTGCTAAATGTAGTAATAAGTTATGTATTTGTAACTGTATGTGTTAGGTAATTTATTTATAAGTTTTAATGTGGCATCTGTAAAGGCAGTGATTAAAATACTTGTTTTTAAAAAACCCAACCTTAATGTATTAGCAATATTTAAACTGTAGTTTTTTTTTATAGTTAACATTCATTGAGGTCACATTCATGTTCTATGTTACTATTCTAAATTGTTGTAAGGTGATTTAAACTGTGTTGGATTCAGGGTGGCCACTCTAAGTACTGTTTGAAATTCCTTGATATTTCCTTGACAAGTTTATATTTTTCAGTGACACAAAAGTATTATAAATATGATGTCCATATAAATTATCCACAGAAGTTTCCGCACTCTGAACAGATATGCCTACATGAAAATACCAAATGCATACACACCAAAAATAAGTAAAAATACAAGACACTTACCATTTTTTGTTTTGGAGAGACTTTATTTGACTTTCAATGGCAGCGACAGTTTCTTCAGCAGTTTTGAAGATTCTCTTTTTCTTCTCGTTCAGCTCCTTTATCATCATCATTAATTGTTTCTTCTCATTTTTTGATAGTAAATTTGCTTCTGCCACAGTGTGTAAGCTTCTTGGTGACCACCACATTTTCAGTTCCACCTCTACCAGTCACTCCATTATGCACTTGTCGCAGCCTAACTAGAGATTCTCTACTAGAAGTTCTTTATTAGTGGAAAAACCCCTCTCTAATGCAGTGTACCCATAAGAAATTATAAAAATTGTTTTTAAAAAAATTTGGGAACTCTTTAACATCAGGGAAGTTAGCTAGAATATTCTGCATCCAAAAGTGATCCACTCTGTCTACAATTCCAAAAGACTTGACCGCACCAGTGAAAACATTACTGCTACATACAGTCCCAAACTACTTTTGAATTGTATCTGCTTGAATACCTGATTTCCAGATGTGCTTTACAAATGTATTCAAGGAGGTTCAAGTACATGGTGAAAGGAGTATTGAAGGACTTAAGAATTAAACAATACCCCAGCATGTCTTTTTTATGGTTGCCTTGCCTTGTAAGAGTTGTGCAAAGTATGCAGTCCACATGCCCCTAAATTGAGTATGATTGGCATACTGTACCAGGATCATCCTTCAAATAAATTTCAGATCTTGAATGAATTTTTAATTTATGTTTTGGCCATCCATTGATACTTGCATCAGTTTCTTAACGTCAAGCCCACCCAATGCATTTAAGGGCTCATTTAGCAAATCAGCTGCAGTTGCATGTCCAAGAAAGACAGCTCCATAATAGCAAGTACATACTTCGTTGTCCTTTTCTGACCAGAATCTAACCATCATATCCATTCGTCCTTTCTGGCTAACTGTGAAAATGTGTCAACTTATGGCAGCCACAATTTCAAAGTACAAGTCAAAAAGTTTCAACCTGTCTTCCTTTCTTCGCATGCGGTAGATGTTTCGTCTTTCATGCTGACAAATTTAATCTTCTTTACCATACTGTAACAAGGCACTAACTCACAGTAACATCTGCATTCTTCTTGCGTCAGATCAGAGTGGCCAAATGTACAGGTAGTATGGTGTACTGGCTTGAAATACAATACACCAACAGATGAAGTTGCGGGACTTGATATTGCAAATAGTACACTGAGCGAACGTATGGTACACGTACCAAATATTTGGCACCAATAGCCGGTGCTTCGTTTACAAACTCGGTAACGTGTGTGAACTTGAGATGGTGCAGTACAGTAGTAAAAAACCTAAAATTTCTGTATTTCTTTACAAATTATTGTAGCAAACGCAAAAGTTAACAGTTTAATTAACACTTAGAGAATTTTTTTCTATCTATTTTATGGTTCGAAGAATTCCCTGACGTCCAATTCGTAACTTAAAATTCCATGACAATTCCCGGTTTTCCAGACGAGTGGACACACTGTGAATTATACTTAGTGAGACAGGTTTTGTGTGCGTAATGGATGTGTTTTTGGTAAATTTTAGTGTCTCAAGTTTTGACTAATCAGAAAGATTTAATTTTTTTTTAATGCCACAGAAATGTTCAGTTTTTGTTTTACACAGAATGTAATGGAACAAACTTTATGGTACACTTAGGCATGCATATACTGTAAAATAGTGAGTGTATAGCTGAATTAACACCTGGCATTATTGATGTACATAGAAATGGTTTACAGTGGAAAACCACATCTTGCATATCAATGGTGTTGACCTGCCACCTCGTATGTCAGAACAGGCAAAAGCACTTTAAAAACATAGTAATCACAGTATGTATATCTCGTAATAACTGTTCAGACATTTTTACCATACAAGAACATAAATTTAAAATTGTATAACATACATATTAATCAATATATATAGGTATAAAATGACGTACAAGTTGGCTGTATGTGGGAAATTGCATTGCAGTTCAATCAATATGGTAGGTAACCCCAAAGATAGAAGTGTTCAAATTCTTGCTTTTGCCACATGTTTATTATTAATTTTAATTTATTATGTGGTAATTGCTATGTGAATATAAGTAATTATTTTTTTACCGAAGAGTTGTGCCCTATCATATTTGCCTTTCTGTTATAAGGACTTGCCAAAAAAACAGTAAAAAAATGCATGTACAGTACCATAAGCTTGCAGCACTAATCAATAATTCTGCATCAGTTCACAAATTATAAACTTAAACTGTCCATTCTAATTGTTCTGTAATGATTATGTGAGAGACTATTATAGAATATGCTGTTTATAAAAAAAATTACATTGTGATGTAGAATGGGAAACTAATTAATGAATACTTGTATGTATTTACTCCACTAATTGAAGGAAATTATTGTAATGACAGTCATGTATTTTTTCTGCAATGTGCAGTATTACAGGCACATCCAGTATCTGCAGTATTTGTGTTCCCACTGCTAAATTCATGTGTGAAAGTCTTAAAATTTTTTTGCTTCCCCCATTGTGAATTTAAATTGGGGAGCTAGTCTCTACTCAGTTGACTTTTAATTTGTGCAAATTGAGAGACATCTGGTGCACTATTTTCTGTAAAATATGTGATATGTTACAATATTATTGTGCAGAGGTAAGTCACGAGAGCATCTTCGCAATAAGCTCCTCACTACCTCTATGTTTATCTGGGTAAGCTGCTCCTAGCAGATGACTGAAAGTCACAGTATAGCACAAAAAATTATTAACACTACACATCACCAAAATATTAGTAAAGTAAAACTGAATCCATTGTGTTCTCAATATTGAATAATCTAACATAAAACAAATATTATTTGCAACTTGCAGAACTCGGCTGACTCTATCCTGCCATTGAATATTTATTTGACATCTACAGTGTAGATCTATTGGTTGACTGGCATAGAAGTTTTTGCGATGCTGTGCCATATAGCGGCGAGTTAAACAGATTACATAAAAACCTTCTCCCTGAAAATAATTAAAAAGTGTCATGTGCAAAGATAGATTTGTTCAGTCACGTATCCAGCATTTGTTGATCAACATCGTTGCAAAGCTATTCTGAGTTTTTAAAGATTACAGGCATGAAAAAAGCTGACTTATGTATTTTGTACAAGTTAAATATTTTACTAAATGTAATGTTCACTTAAGACATAATTTATATCTATATGTAGGTATAAAAATGGACATTGGTATGTATGTACAAATTTAAGTAAGGTACTGTATTTATGAGTGTGATAAACTAGACATCATTTGACAGATCATCGTGAAACTAGGCACATTTATGTATTTGAAATAAATACACGCACAAGTTTTCAGTCCGAGGCTTGGTTCAGGGAAACACCTGAGGCGGGACTAGGCATGGATGAAACTGCGGTGGTTCGCCATTGTCTTATGGTATGGGGATGAAGGGACAACACAACACCCAGTCCTGAACCTGGGCCCTTGGTCCACCAGCTACATGCACTAACCACCGAGCCAAGTGGTCGGACAATGTATAAATTATATGTATGAAATGTTAATTTCACACTTTTCAGTTACTATATATTTTGAACATAGTGCACACAGTGTCACTGTGATATTGGTTGTGTGTACTTTTTATATACTGTATATTTTTTCTACATCATGAGGTGTGCTTCATCTGCTAATAATAGCTTACCCTGCTCTCAGGCAGCATTGATCAGGAGCTAATACGGAATTTGCTCTAGTGACTTATTGAACGCTTGAAATTTTTTTTTTTTTTTGGGTTACTGCTTAAATACGCCCTGCTGAAAATTGCTTGACTTACTTATGTATGCTTTTTTGTTCATCCATCATGCATAAGACTGTGCCTATTTACTGTTCTTGAGGGTGGAACAGTGTATTCAGGCTGCATGTAAATTATCCTAGATTAAAGTTTCTTTAAACAGAATTTACTTGATAATTTTTTTTTTGTATATCGGAACGTTACAGTCTAGCTGATATTAAGATCAATCTAGTACTGTTGAACACTGTTATTAATTTTGAATGATGGCCATAGTTAACACAGTAAAAAACTGCATAGTTCTGCTCAGATTGTATTAGGCACTAAACTGCTTGCAGTTTTGACCAATTTGTATACAGGCAAGGTGGGGGCACTGCATGGGGCGGGTGGGTCACGGATCTTGTAGGACAGCGAAACATGGCATGGCCAAGACATACCTGCAAAATGTGTTTCACAAAGGCTCCGAGCGATGGCCGGCATGTACTTCATGGTATCTTATAAATAACTGCCAGGGCCACCAACAGTTTGTTTTAGGCAGCTATTACGTAAACTTTAAACTAAACAGGAGGTTCACACCTGCAGGATGTGGTATAATAGTTTAATAACTGCTATAATGTTTTAATTTTTAGTTGTACTCTCAGCAGTTGACGTAATGTACTGCACAAGTCATGGCGCCGCCTGTTTTTCAAAATTGTTCAGCTGCTCAGTCTCATAAATTTCAGGCGAAAACACATTTAACCTGGTAATCACCACTCTGCTTCCAACTCACCTGCTACTGAAAATTAAGCATAGAGACTTCTCTGGACCAATGCTTTTTTTTTTCCTCCAGAGAATTCATTATAAATTTTCCTCCTTTATGCAATTTAACATTCCAAACCTAATTTTGCTCTTCGTTAACACATTGAGTGATTTAACCTTTTTTGTAAGTTGCCCGAATTCTGTTTGAACAACTGATTTCTGACAAATTTTGAATTTCTAGACCAAATTTTGTTTGGGTAGTTCTCTTTGAGTTCATTCAAACTGATCCAATTGGAATAAAGTGCACACACATAATAAGGTTATGTCCAATGCCTAAGCCATAGTTATCAGAGGAAAGTACAGTAAGCCAATTATAATAATAGTTTTAGAAATGTGCATAGTGGTGTGAAATTGGCAGCTATGGTAATACATATAAAATTCAGACAGAAATGTACAAATACATTCTTAAATCACATATTTTGTTTGTGCACAAGTATTTATAGAACAGGACTTCGTAAATTTTTGTCCTATTTTTATCGCAAGATTTAAATTTTGTATACTTTGTTACTACAATCTTTTGGGCAAAAAACCATTTCACAAGTGGTATTGGGGAATTGCTTCTGCTGTTAATCTCACTGTTAAGTGTGTGTAGAAAGTTACAACAGTAAAAAAAATTCAATACATTAAGCTGTTATTACAAGTTTTATCATGTTCAGACTTATGGTAACCTGTGCAACAAATGTATATGATAATTGCATAACATTTACAAATACTCGACAGATTCAAGAATTTTTCTGAAAAATCTGTATCTTAGTCGAACTACCGGTGACATTCAATATAATTCTAATTTACATAATTACATGAATGTAAAAATGGTTTTCACTAGATAATTTTGTAATTATGCTGTAAATAATTTTGTATGTAGGTCTACTGTAGATTTTGTTTCCCTTCGTGTAAATAATATTTGTGATTTTAATGTTAAATTGAGTGTTGTGCTAGTATCAATATTTTAACACATTTACCGGCTGATTGCAGGATAGTAAGGTAGTTTTGCCTGTATTCATTACTTTATTTGTATCTTGAGTAGAAGTAACCAGTCAAATAAACAGAATGTTGAGGTACTCACAGGCTGGTACTTCTTTATACAGTAGAGCCCTCTTATAGTGTTCCCACTTATAAAGTTTTCCTGGTTGTAATGCTACCTTCATTTGGTCCCTAAAACTGATTTATAATAGAAAATTACTCTGTTATAATGTTTTCCCATTTATAATGTAAACATTTTTTCAGTCCCTTGAGAAACATTATAACAGGGTTCTACTGTAGTTATAAAATGTTAGACACGTTGTTGCGCAGGTGTGCGACGTTTCACTGGCTAAGCCAGCTTCACCAGGCAGTAGCTGGCTTAGCCAGCGAAACGTCGCATGACTGTTCACTTAAATTATATATATTTATATACTGTACATGTAACTATCAAGACGTACCTGCCTACTAGTACCTCAACCTCTGTTTACTTAATGGTTAACCTAGTGGCCAAAGCCTTCTTCACATACATTGAGTGAAAGTAATGTACATATACATAACCATTAAAACCTGGAAATATAGGGTAAAGAGAGCATCCGCTGTACATCTGTGTACTGAACTGTATGCACAGTATGTTACATGATTTATAGAAAATATGCAAGGCATATATGAAATAACACTGAGAGCCCAGATCATTTTCTAAGCAATTACGAACTGTGTTGGATTATTTTGATACCATGCAAGCACACATGCAGTTTAAGAATAATATACAACAATTTCTATATAATATAATTTTCTCTAAGCCAGGGCAACTTGAATAAACCTCAAACACCATGTTGGACACGTGTTTTTGGTAAGTCTTTGTGTAACATTCAAAACTTTTTAAAATTAATATATCCAAAAAATTTCTCATTAAATTGATGCAGTTTTGTTTTAAGTGTATAAGTAAATAGCATATTTCAAAGGTTAATTTACAGATTTACAGTTGATAGTTAAGAACTACAGCACATTTATATTAGGAGCTACAAGTTTTTTTTTGGAGGAAGGAAGAGAAACTAAGCGCACTGAACATTTCATAGTATGTATTACATAGATATAGTTGAAACCTAGATAAGATTGTTTTGGTTGTGTTCAATAACAATTACAAAATAAGAAGATTTACTGAGGGGAAATAACTCCATCCATAAATGGTTCTTAATCTGGCGTGAAAATTAATGCTGTACTTTTGTACCGTCCATCACCCCAAAAGTAATTTGTTGAGAATTTTGGTAGAATTTTATAATTTTGTGTGTACTTGTATTTTGGTGGTTTGAAGACTGTTTAAACGTGTAATGTAGCTGATAAATGTGTGTATTGGAATTTCCATAGAACAGAAATTCAGCGTTGCCAACATCGATACTGTATAAGTTTTTCATATTTTTCAATAATTTTGTTGTGCAAGAAATAAAAGCGTGGAACGTATTCATGTTCATATTTGTTCATTGCAGAAAGTGGTTGAAGTAATAAAGAAATTCTATTTTTTAAACCACAGATAAATTTTCTTGGAGTAAAGATAGCAGAAATTTTCATTAAAAGTTATTGAATTACATGTACATATGTATTTTCAAAATAGTATTGTAATGTAACATGTGTAATGACTGTACATAATTTTATATATCCTAAGTGTGAACCTTGCAGTTGTCATAAAATAAATTGTTATTATGTACTTGTATGACTTGATTGTATTTTGCCAGGGATTTGTCCCACATTGCTATTCTTTACATTGTGTTAACCACTTTTTTAAAATTACTATTCATTTATGTTTGTCCCATACTGCAATTTTTTTAAAATTACAATCCATTTATTTTAATGTTTTTTTGTTTTGATGGTTGCAGAGCAGTTAGTGCTGTTTTCCTAAAACTACTTAGAAGGGTAGTTGGTCATTATAAATGATATAGGTGATCCAAAATAAAGTGAGCATTCAAAAAAGCCCCAATTAATTTCTATTTTTCGCCAGTTTATATCTTTCCGCTGCATGTAAACATAAACATTGCCAAGTGCCTTTATTTACATAGGCTTGTACATTAAACTGCTCTGATAAATGTTATCTACTCATTAAATGCACTGGTGCTGAATATATACTATACTCAGCAGTACTCTTAGTTATAAATACTTGCGAGTTAACATCTTATATCACTGGTTTCTGTGCACCTACTCTAACGGTGCTATTACTGTTACGAATCTCGTAAATGTATGCATAGTATATTCAAACTTTTAACTCAAAACCACCACTAAAAAAACACTACATGAAACGCAATTTCAGTTTCGTTCAGCATACTGCCATGGAAGACGACGACCCACCTAATAAATAATGTATTATCTTAATGTGTGAAACAAGAAAAAAAAAGTGCTACAGTCAAACCTCTTTAATACAAACCTGAAGGGACCAACATTTTGGCTGTTTGTAATAATGTTTGTATTATTAGATGTTCACTTAAATCTTAAAAAGTTTCTAAAATTCTGGTCACACTGTTTATCCCAACAAATCAAATAGTTTTTTCACCACCATGACTTCCTTTTACTTGAGAACTTCATATTGCATGGTTTAAAGCGTAAACAAAATTTTTATTAAACATTAAAGTAATAATTTCATTTCTTGTCGCATTCCAAGGGGAATAAAAATCGCTTTGTATTAATGAGAACTTCGTATTAACAGGGTTTGTATTAACGAGGTTCCCCTGTACTTTCTGTTTCAGGCTGTAGATCATAAAACATAACAATTTACAGATTACTAATGACTTCACATTATTTAGCAATGTTATTCATAAACAGTCACTTCTAATACTTTTGAATGTGTTTATCAGAAACCCACATTTATTACACAACAGATAAACAATGACCCAACTGCTTTCAAGCGAAGCTGCTGGAAGCGGCAAAAACCTAACTCTAATGCCATCTGTCTGCGTAATTTTGAACTACACTAGACCCCCGATTTTACGGATACTCACGGTTCCTCTCATCGCATTCGTAAAATCGCTACCTTCGTAAATTCGATAGCGGCTTATTTTTGCCAACCACCCCCCCCCCCCTAACAGAAAATTTTAAAATTGCATTTTTTTCTGCAAAGTGTCTCTAGGCCCCGACTTCCGTAGCGTTTTGCGGGAAATTAATTAACGTGACAATGTAAACATAAATCAATATCAGTAGCCAGATGTCACACTGTTGAGCGGTAGATATGACCGACCCTTGTCCCTAAAAAATGAGAAAATCGAGATTCCGAGTGTCTTCTCTCGAGCGAATAGCCCAACTCCCGTAGCATTTAACGGAAAAATAAAGCAAGTGATAGCTTAAATATAAATTTATATCAATAGTCAAGACGTCTTATGATCAAAAGAACACCGCTAAACAATAGACATGATCAATCCTTTTCCAAAAAATATGAGAAAATCGAGATTCCGAGTGTCTTCTCTTGAGCGAATAGACCGACTTCCATAGCATTTAACAGAAAAATAACGCAAGTGATAGGTGAAATATAAATGTATATCAATAGGCAGACGTCTTACGATCAAAAGAACACCGCTAAACAATAGATATGATCGACCTTTGTCCTTAAAAAAAAAAAAAAAACCGAGCTGTCGAGTGCCTTCTCACAAGCGAATAGCCCGATTTGCGTAGCGTTTAATGGAAAAAAAAAAGTAGGCATTCCTTACTAGTAAAATGCCCTTGTAAATTATTTACTAAAGAAAGAAGGAATAAGCGGATGTATTTATTCATTGCGCAGTTTTATATAACTTAACGTAAAAACATTCCCTCGATGCTTTTCGAGAACGTAGATACTAGTAGCGTGCAGAGCGGACAGATACCGCAAATGTACGAACGTTCACAAGATGGTAGATAGATAGCGGCACCGTAGCATATACCGACGTTCCAAAAATGCCGTTTTGTGACGTTCTTACCTAAGATAGTCTAGAGTTACATGTATAAGTGATTGAAAATAATCACTTTCACAATCAGTATATACGGTAAAAATAAATTAGGAGTTCCGGGATCACGTAATACACGAACGTGTATTTATTTTCCAAGTTCGACATACCCGGAGACAAATGTTTCTACACTTCGAAAATAGGTAGCGCTATTATTGTGCTCACTTGTGAAACCCACGTAAATGTAAATTCATTCGGCGCGAGACGAGAGAGATATAAGACGTCGTGAAACAGCCTAGAAGGAGGCTGTACTATAGTTAAATGCGCATGCGCTGGAACTTTACGTCTATAGTACGACCTCAATATAGATCCTAATACGTCGTAGTTGGAGACAGGCCGGCCGGCTTGGCACAGGCGCCGCCGCTGCGCGGTTTTCAAACTGTCACTGCCAAATTTTTTAACTGATTTTCGCTATTTTTGTTTTATTTTTAATATTGTGACTTACC
>PNEQ01004289.1:27321-41141 GCA_003012365.1 Medauroidea extradentata
GGGGGGGGGGGGGGGGGGGTCTAGTGTATCTCTAGTGTGAATCACTAGCGGCGTGTGCCAACTACAATATTGATAATCAGCGCTCGGTTACGTCATTTTGTGCAGGCGCAAATTAAATTACACATCCAATAGGTATATAAAAAATCATGAATAAATAGTTTAAAGTATGTATATTAAATACAAAGAGTAATATAATAGACAGAAGTACAAGTACTTACAGTTGATATTTGTAAATAGGTACACACACACGAAGGGACGTCGCACATTTCAGCGCGGTCGCGACATTTCGCCAGTATTAAACTGGCTTCCTCGGGCGGCGAGACATGGCACACTGCAATTCAGCAACAGTGTGTGCTCTGTTACCTGTAAGCCTAGCGGCCGAAAGGCGCACTAAGCACAGTGGAAATTTCGAATATGGGGCAGTAATGTAGGTCTGGTTGTGATGGCTTGCAATGAATGGGGGAGAGGAAAAGTGAGTTATCTGATGTTGAGGCCTGGAGGCCGTCTTGATTTTGTGATATATTGGTGGGTTGTTTGCATTTAATGTTCTTTCACTAATGATACTCAAATAAGAAATACACGGAACTACATGCAATGATTTGCTACCAACCATGCCAACATTAATGGTGATGTATATGCAGTAACGGCTAGTGATTTTTTTCAAAGGTTAAATTTTTAGTGCTCACTTTATTCCAAATTACCTATACACGTTTTATTTTACTCTGATCAATAACCTATTGCGACAAGGAATAGCCACAAAAAGTTTAGGGATAGTGGAGATATGTATACTGTATGTATTCTCAAATTCCTGGAGTGATTTGGTGTAGGGTATATGTATTGGTGCTAACATAGAATGCCATGTTTTTGAAGGCGACTGAAATCACTTATATATCACAAAAACACCCTTGCAGATGTTTGCAGAGTTAAAATTATCTGATCAAAACACAAGTATAGAGTGAAGAGTGATAGGTAACCTCGTAGCTAAGGAGTGAACTAGGGCACCACTACCTAACCTAGTAAATTAAGAGTTAACTTATCTGCTTGATATAAACAAACATATCACATTAAATTTTAGAGATTTTATTTTATAAAAACCAGTAGCCATCTATGATCAATCATGTGCACAAAAGTACTTCACAAATAAGTAGCAACGTTAATTGCTACACAGATCTATAACAGTGCATGGACACATTCCAAATTTCTTCTGAACCACTCTTAATGAATGACAATTTTCTAACAAACAATAATGTTCCTAAATGAGTTTTTTACTACTATCAGTCAACATATGCATTTCATGCATTTACACATGTAGCATATAAACCAATTCAACTTGTTAAAATATGACTTCTAGCATTCACGCCATTTCAGCAGCTTTTACATCTATGGTTTCTTACAATTTTACTAAACGGACAGTTTGCTTGAACTTTAATATTACCAAAATAACATTAAGTTTCTTAAAATTTAATGCAAATTTAACAAAATGTATGTACAAACCAAGTACAAAACACCAAATAAAAGTGGTGTGTAAAAACATACTGTATTTGATCTGAGTATTACGACTTAATTCCATATAAAATTAAAGAACTAATAAAAATCACATTCTATACAATGTAAAAAATAACAACCAACACCACAGGTGCTGCAAAAGTAACATCATTCCTTCATGCAATAAATTTAACAACTGTTTTCTTAAATTACTATAAATACACTATTCACTCAATATTTTTGACTACCCAGGAAAAAAATATATTTAAATGAATGGCATGCCAGATAACATTCAGAAACACATTCTTTTCCTGGTGATTTACACATTTACAAAAAAAATTACACGCAAGTCTTTGATCACTCCAACCGCAGTAATTTTTCTCTCGATGAGAAAAGTGCAAAGTATTTCTGAGTTTGCAAATACCGAAGCAAAAATTGCACTTTAAACCGATTACACAATTTTAAAAAACTTATTCACACACGTTCACAGCACAACAGCATTGAAGACGACAGTTATTGGATTGTTCAGACATTTCACCACATCCAACACCCAGTCTCAATCCATGTAGATTTCATCTGAATTCATAAATCTGTATGCTGTGCTCAGGAACATGTGTTAATGTCAGGGATTGGTACCTGCAAAAGAATTTGAGAATTATAGTCTAAAATTAATACGAAACTGTACTAAACTCTCATTTTTGAACTTCAAAAATACCGTATTGGCCTGAATATAAGACAATACTTTTTCCAAAATAAAAAATTTATAAATACAGGGGTTGTGTCTTATAATCGTAGCCTACAATTTTGAGGTAACATTTTCAACATTTGTATGTATAGTAAAATATGTACAGTACAACTATTGATATTTCAGGGTATTAAAAAAAACCAAAGAGTTTTACGTCTCACTTATATGTAAAACAAATAAGATAGCAGATAAAAATTTTTCACGTTTCATTGCCTTAATAGAGCATAAACAAGCTGTCTTTATTCCTATTGTTCCGTTAAGGTCATGAATATGCACGTACATAGAAGTAACATCTGCGCGTGCTAAAAGCACAATTTTGTCGCTAGTTCTACTGAGCGCCATGTGCATTACAGCGCTGTTGTATCAATCTCGTCACTAGTTCTGTTGAGCACCGCACACATCGCAGCACTGTTGCGACCATCGCTTGTTTCATCTTCAGTAGAATTCGTCTTTGTTTTGTATTTTGGTAAACAAACTGTTTTAATTAACTGCCATAAAATGGGCAGTGATAAAGTTGAAAAGCGCAGTACAATGACACAACAAACAAATAAAGGAGAGATACGGAGTTACGATGTGAGTTTTAAAGTTACGGTAGCAAAATACGCTGTAACATCAAATAATTGTGCTGCAGCGAGACGGTACGACGTGATGGAAGCAAACGTGCAGTTGGCAGAAAGACCTTCCAAAATTACGAAACACTGCAACAGAACGCGTCGAGTATTTTGAGGCCTTGTGAAAGACATGATGAACTTGAAAAACCGATTTCTAAATATTCCAACATAATGGGGTTCAAAAAATGTTGCATTTTGAATGCATTTAATGGATATGAAGACACGCTTTATTTTTCTGTTCATATAATTTTGTTTTTTGTCAACATTCAATAAAATTATACAAAAGTACTGAAGATAAACAGATTTTACTGCCAAAGGAGGTAAGGGTAGTCTTGTATTTGAGTCCAGTTAATTTTTTATTCTGCTATTTGTAAAAGTAGGGGTCGTCTTATTTTTGAGGCCGTCTTATATTTGGGCCAATGCGGTAATCATAAATGCACAAACACAACTGAAAACTATATTACTTTTATAACGTACTGCATTACCTTTTAAAACTTATTGTTACTACAGTATATGTTATGTATCAGTCTCTGAGCTTAGTGTGCATTATTATTGGCACTCGCATCCGTTGGTACTTCAGTGATAAATTTTTATATCATACCTTATTCGAAAATGAATGTTAAATGAAATCTACATTTTTTAATTTTAGGTTTCTACTAACAGGACATGTTAACATGGTATGTACAATCATAAAGTTTTACAGCTACATAGTTGATTGTAACTTTCCATTCGTTTGGAAGCTGCTTTGTGCTATAGTTAAAAATTACATTGATGGATTGTGTAGCATACATTGTTCAGTAAACATGCACATAAAAATAATCAGCAATTAAGTTAATGTTTATTGCTAAATTATATAAAGACATAATTAGTATGTGGAGTGTAACATTTTAGAATTGCTAACCTTTGTATTTGGTATTACAAGCATCAAGAATATAATTTTTTTTTAATTTATGGATATCCTTCAAAGAACTGATATAAGAATTTGAAAGAATAATACAACAAATGTTTCCGAGGAGTTAAAAATTCTTAGTTCTTTCTCCTTATAAGCACAGCAATATTTTACTGTGTACACAGTGTTTTCAATGAAGTTGTTAGATTTTACAGTAATCTGGTATTACATTTTTAAGTAAATACATAGTTTTATTTCTGTCAAAATGCTGAACTGTCTGACTGCAATGCTGTAACAAGTGTAGTTAAGTGATATGGGTCACTGGAATCTTGCACATTGTCACAATTCTTACTCATCTCGAAGCTGTTCAAAGGAAATGAAGTCAGGGCTCAGAGCTGGACATGGACAGTCTATTTCTGAAATCTACTCTTATTACGCAGTAGTTTATATGCAGGGAGGACCAATATGCTAAAACATACAGTTATCTACGAATTGGTCGTCATCTACCATAGAAAACACATGGACGGTAATTTAGCCTTAAAGTATTTAGTATTTCTCTTTCCTCAAACATGCCTGTTAATATTTTGAAAGGACCTAATTCCTTACATGAACCGTCCCCCCAATGCTGTCATCTCACCACACCTAATCTTGTAGAAAGAACAGCGCAGGCAGATATCACAATCATGTGACGGTCACTACACTCAAAACACTCCCACTGCACTGACTGCCAAATTGTACAGCTTGATTAATCACTCTAATCCAGTGGTGGCACTTTTTTCCCAATCAAATGTAACACATAATTTTTACAAGTAAAATATTTAGAAAGAGGTGCCCTAGTTTTGAACTCCAGCCCCCCTAAGTCCTGGTAGAAAGTAAGCTGTTAGCTAAACAATAAGTGTACGTTTATATTACTAATTGCATTTTTAACTTTACTTCTGATCTTCAACTGTCTTTTAATTAAAAATAATCCCATTACCATTCTGAACTCCTGTGGTAATAGTAACCTTCGATGGTTGCTGCAGACTTCTGGAAGCAAATGTAGTAAAAACCGGCAAAAGATGCTCCGTTGATATCTTTTATAGTGTGATCTGGTACAAGAAAATGTTCTTTCCACCTCATAAACACAAAGCCTTCCTTTTTGAGTTTTTCATAGTCGAAACTGTCCGAATTGAATGACTTTGCATACTGAAGAAACGACCCGAACTTGTTCTGAAATAAGATGAAATTATGTGATTAAACAACTACAAATGAAAAACTAAACATGCAAATGTCATGACAACTTCCAAACATTACAAACATCTACAAGAGCACACAAGAAAACAAATTATGTAAAAACATTTTTATAGCAGAAAGATAAACTTGGATTGGGGTGCTGACCAAGCCAACATTATAATATAAAATTATTTATACTACGGCAGTATTTAAATTGAACAAGTGAATTGTGGTTTAGTATCAATTACAGTACTTGGAACCCTATCAATAGTCCATTATAAAAAAATTCTTACCACAATGAATGGTGGAAGAAAATCAACGAAAATAATGGATTATCTATGAACTAAAGATGGTTAGATAAAAAAATATTTAAACAGAAACTCACAGGAATAACGGAAATCATAATCATTGTTCAAAAACAGAATTTTGTGAATCAAAAAAATGATTTTTGCCAGTCTCTCCTGAAACTGTTGCCACTAATTAATTTTTCCAGTAAGTTTTGATACAATTGACCAACATTTATCTTTTGAATGCATCCTGCCCGAAGCTCATGATGAAAAACTCCCAGTAAGTAGTGTGATATATATATAAAAATCCCCAAATATTTGTAAGGGGGGTTTCAAAATTTGTGGCCTGTAACTTTTGAACTGTTCGACATACTGTATGACTCTGACATTTGCACAGTGGTCTATTCTAACACTTTCATTATGGCTGTAAGTCTGAGAAAGGGAACACAGTCCACGCTTCAGCATTAATCAAGAAAGAGCTTCGAGAATCGAAAACACAATTTTTGTACATCCTACCTTCCAAAACCATTGCTCTAACTTTTTCCAGAAAGTTTCGATTCTACAGTACCTACCAATCCTCCTCTTTCGAATGCACCCTGTTCGAAGCCCCTGATGAAAACCCCTAGGAGGAGATAGCATGACCAGGAAGTGTGTTTTCAACCTTTTTTCATTTGACTGCCAGTAATTCCAAAACAGTCAGAGATATCCACTTGAAATTTGGTATGCATACTTACTTCTTGCAATCCTTAAACACTTCTTTTAATTTTTTTAAAATTTGGAAAATTAAAGGTTACTTACTCCTAGTTTCGTTTTTTTTCTCTTCATAAAAAATGCATTATTTGGGTTCTTAAAACAGACCTTCAAAATACTAGTGGGGAATTAATTTAGCACCCCCCTCCCTCAGTGTAGTATTAAAGGGGGTTTCAAAGATTATGACCTATAACTTTTGAACCGTTGAACCTACAAAGTTGATATTTTAACAGTGGGCTATTCTATACCATTTTATCTCAATCTGTAGCTATTTTTTATCAAACTTGAATGCACCAATTTTCCTTAATATATTTCCATTTAAAGTTATAACTTTTATAATTGTTTATAATATCCTCACAAAACATCCCTTTAACGTATTAAAAACATCAAATCACTAATAACTTTTAACAATTTATTTAACGTAAGTGTACTAATTTTCTGTAATGGACCGAGAAAGGGGAACAGCAACCTGTGCTGAAGCCAGGCCTGTTCCACTGTGTAAAAGTATTCAAAAATTAATTTTGTATTTTTTAAGTTCACAAGTGACATTTCTGCTGGCATACTTATTTGTTGTCCATTGTGCAGTCTAATGGTTTCCATGCTTATTCTTTTTCTTATACTCTGCATATTGCTTACATATTTCTGCTTTTAGTTTCTGGATTTTACAACTTTTGTTTTATTTACAGTACAGTAGTGTCAATATAGGCCTACCTACAATACCCAAATACAGTGTATTTATGGATATTAGAATGTTAAAGGTCACAGCAACAAATGTACGAAGAAATCTTATTTTCTTAGTAGGTGAGATGTGGGAAGGTGTCTGGAGGGTTTGTAGCACGTTTCTTATTCATGTTTAAGGTCTCGCTCTTTAGTTTTGCAATGGCTTCAAAAAAAATTTAACGCAAATTAATTCATATATCAAAAATTCATTCTGGCAGTTTTAACACTTTTATATCATTGTTTGAACATGAATTTTTCTGTTGCAATACACCAAACGGAATTTTAGATTTTTGCCTCTGAAATGCCACGTATTTTGCTGTCAAAATAAGCCAAAATGAAGCAAAATAATTTTCTGCTAGCAAACGGTACATTATTTTTTCAAAGCATTTAGTTAAAAAATATTTGAGTTCTTTGCAATAGTTTGAAATAAATGAAAGATCAATGGCCTGAATCAATATTTATAAAACATTTTATTCAAAATTTTTAACCAATAATTCTCTAAATAAATAATGAAAATTAATAATTGCAGCATTTTACATAAATCTTCAAATTTATACATGCTCAAACTTGACTTGGAAAATCTGTTTCAGTTATCAGTACTTACACAAAAAAAAATAAGCTCAAAAAGGTAATTTGGTATTCTGTTTTCACATTTGTCACAATCTCCGGTTACTTTTTTTTTTGTTTAGGCAACACCATATGCACCAATGCGTGAGGTTATGTCAACATCAAACGATATGAAATCCCTATTATTGTCCTGGGTGGGGCCAATGATAGTAGGAATGACTCAAAATCTGCCATTTCTGC
Source organism: Medauroidea extradentata (assembly GCA_003012365.1). Classification (NCBI taxonomy): domain Eukaryota; kingdom Metazoa; phylum Arthropoda; class Insecta; order Phasmatodea; family Phasmatidae; genus Medauroidea; species Medauroidea extradentata. The sequence continues at coordinate 34,828 of PNEQ01004289.1, forward strand.
ACTTAAGTCATCTCTTGCCTCTTTTAGCAAACACAAATGTAATAGTTGTAACAGCAATACATAGTTTTGATCTCCCGGCTAATTCATGTGTAAATGAGGCTGTACATTGCTACAATAGTAAACTGAAGAAATTATGTAAACATTTTAACCATGCTATGCTGAGCTAGTGCTGGAGAGATCCCACTTTACAAGTCATGGACAACATGTTAATCACTCAGGAAAAATGTTATTACCTGAAACATTAAGTAGGTTGATTTTTTACTCTGAAAAAGACAAAATTAAGACATCTGAAATGCCAACTACTCCTTGCACTTGGCCTACTCTGTTCAGTAAAGTTGAAGAAAAAAATTATTTTTATGATAGTTGACGAAAACCTTAATCTTAAAAATATGCGAACTTGTACTCCAAAATCTAAGTAAGTAGTCTACTAAATGTTAAATTTCATGCCACTATAGTACTGAAACAGTAAAAAAATCCACTGGGGCAAAGAGAGAAAAATTGTCTTAAATGTAAAAGTAAGAGATATTAATAAAACCACTATAAAACAGTTTAAGATTAGTTTACAGAATCAAAACTGGATACAAGTCATTACGAGTTGTGATATCAATAATAAATTTAACAATTTTTACTCAATATTTTGCAGAAATTTTGAAGAAAATTTCTCTTCCAGACTTATCAGTGTAAGAGCCAAAAACACATACAAGGTACTGCACTTCAGTGGTTTACATATTACTTAAGTCAACATTACCAACAAGTAGCAGTAACAGTTTTCATAATGTAAATTACACATTCTCAAGCATCGGTTTAGTTAAAAAATGGTGTTCACCAGCAGGCTTATTACGTACCACCGCCACAAAGTTGCTTAGTGCGCAAACCACGCTAATGTCAAGTTTACTTCAAAAGTGATTATGTACAACCAGGTTTAGTTGGCGCTTGCGAGCTCGGACGCAAAGATGAAGAAGGAAACTGAAGTAAATTTGCGAGGCTATTAGAGGCCGCATAAAGTAAGGAAACCTTTGCATCACTTGCCTAAATAATTAACTAAACATTGCCTTTAGCCAAATCATGATCGTAGAATGATTTTGCAATGCTCAAAACTGTTTAATATAGGTTTATTGTGTCGAAATTCACTTCCATAACAAGTTTGCATGTTCTGAAATAACAGAGGGGGAATCATAACCTAAATCTATAGCTTGTATGTTTTATGTAATGGTGGCTATTTGTGAAAAGTAGGCAATTACTGGACATGTGCAACCCACGTGCAATGAAAGTATCAATTTTCAAAGGCTAGCACAACAGCAGAATGTCGTGATTTTTTGTAACAATTGTCAGTGTGTGATGTTAGCTGGAAATTTTGAAAGTAAAATAATAATTTAGAGAAGTGTCTGTGTTACATAAAAAGCAGAAACCACTTTTCTTATTTTAATAAATTGATATGTAGTACGTCTTCTGAACCCTGCAAAGGGCCACATGATTGCTGTGTCTGAGTATTTTGTAGGTGACACATTTGTAATAAACCTACGTGAAAGTAATAATCACTGATATTAACAGACTGACAAAATATTAAAAAATCTACAAGTAGACATCTGTTAAGTAGATATTCAACACGTGTTCATTTCTTACACTTTAATTCCCACTGATTTGCTGTGTTTACAACACTAAAAAATGTTTAATAACTACGCTACAATATTTAACTTCTATTGAAATTTCACATATTATCAAATGACTTTACGCAAGTAAACTCTCCTGCGAGTCATTTTCGCGTGTATTGATGGTTAATGCGTATCAAACAAAATAAAAGGCATTAAAATTTTTGGCGTGGTAAAATCTTTAATTAATGTAGGCCTATAACAATGAGCAGTTAATTGCCTACACAAATTATTCAACTTATACATATTTTGGAAATATGTTTCTCTGCTTCGTTCGTGTTTACACGTACAATCAGCTGATTCTGTCATAGAATATGCACCATAGATTAAGCAGTATTAGATACAGACATTCGGAAGAAAATCAGAGGCCAAACATACAAAACATAAAAAGTTTTCTTGTTTTCACAGCAAAAATGGAAATTTATTGTAAAACAGGGTAGCCAGCTGACGTCATTTCAAAACTGAATTCAGTATGCTATGCACTACAAATTTTATCCAATATAGTTGATACAATTACTGTGAAACAAATCTACTATGCTTATTTCCACTCAGTTATGTCTTAAAATTCTGGGCAACTTCTTCACATAGTTCGCAAATTTTCAGGCTTCAAAAAACAGCCATAAGAATAATTACAGGTGCAAAGAAATTGGATACATGCCGACCAGTATTTTAAAAATTTAATATACTCACCTTCCCCTTCCAGTATATTTACTCTTTAATTAAATTTGTTGTAAACAACAATGAATATTTCAATACAAATGCACATGTACACTCATATAATACCAGACACAAAAATGACAATCATATTCCATATAAAAGGCTTAGAGCAACTCAAAGATGTGGACATTGCTGGAATAAAATTGTTCAATAAATTACCAACTGAGCTTAAAGAATTAAGTAAAAGCAAATACGGAAAAACAATTCAAGTCTAATCTTAAGTTTTTTCTACTTACACACTCATTCTACTCTGTTGATGAGTTCTGCAATACTAACAACCAGGACTATACTACAGTTGATATGAATAGAAGTAGACTAATGCCGTATTTATAGACCTCTTTCGAATGACAACCAACTGCTCGCCAATGCTTTAGCGTTGATATTAATGCATTACCAACTTGTAACAATCTGCCAAGCTACACAACGGGCCTTTAAGATATTGGACTGCACATAACTTTCAGGAAAGTGATTTCTCCAGCGTGTACAGCAGTCAACAACTTATGTAAGTTATTCAATAGATCTTATCACTGGTAGATTAATTTTCCTGACAAGAAAAACTTTTAAGGGTTCATTACAACTTATTCAAGATTGCTAGGAAAGACACTTTTGTAAGCATTACATGCCAAGTGCTTTTATCATTACGTGAGCAGCTAGTTTTCCCCACTGAGACAGAAGAGATAGCCTTACGAACGAAAGTCTGCACCTTGGGAAGTACACACACACACACACACATAATTTTACAGTGATCTTTAAAATGTATCATAATAGAGTGAAGATAGGAAGCAATTCGGAATCCTTAATGAACTGTCCAGCAACCCAGGAGCGTGATTACAAACTTATTATAGGTACTTTGATAAGTTTAATATGTCGCTCACGTTTTCACACAAACATTCGTTACTAATAGCAATGACATCATTAATAATTAATTATAATTGTTCGTTAGATGAAAAATGTTTGTTATCTGGACCCAGGACATGGTTCTCAAGCAATGACCCTCGTGCCGTGATTGAGCACAAGAACTGCCAAAAATTCATTATGAACTAGTGTGCACGCTCCTTTCCCAAGCTCCATAATCACGTCCAATGTGACCTTTTTTACAATGATAAGATGGCATCAACATATTTTCCTTGAAAATAATTTAGGACACCTACAGAAAAATAAAAAATTACAACACAGTTACCATGACTTTCATTATGAAAATTCTGCGAATTTAATATTTTTTTGATGGAATGGTCATCGACATGTATATAATTTACCTATTTCTTAATTTCTATTTAGGTACATGCCCTGGGATAGTACAAGGCCTCGGCAGAGGTGCACAAGGAAGTCAGCCAGGGTTTTCATTAAGGAACTATCAACACATTCATCTGGGTATACATTAAGAACTGCTACTCATATACTGGCCAAATTATTGGTATCACAGATAAAGTTTATTAATAAAATAGGTTTCTACAGCTGTTAAAAATAGTCAAAGAAAATCGTAGTTGCATTTTCATAAAAATTTTAAAGTCAGAGAGCTGTGTTGTCCTTGCTCCCCATGATGTCTACTTATGTGCTACTAGCGCTCCTAGCACTATGTACCGAAAGTACGGCTAATACTTTACACCCAGCCTCCGTAGCGCAGTTGGTTAGGCGCCAGTCTACAGTGTGAGAGGCCCTGGGTTCAAATCCTGGCTCCGGCATGGATGTTATGTTGTCCCTTCACTTCACTTTACCCTCGGCCTGCAGATTCAGTATAACGGCAACCGGTGTACCGCTAACAAGTGTTTTACTGGCGATAGTAAGTGAGCATCCGTTCCTATGTATAGAGGCAGAATTTGACCATGTTCAGAGCCAACATAAATGTACGCTGATAATACAAGTGCTTCTGGCGTGCTAGTGATCTACGTAGCAGGTTTTCTCTGGATTTTTTCAAATATGAAGCCATCACAGATAATCAATATTTACTTTTTGATTTTCTGAATGGTGTTTTTCCATATGAGGTAACCCAACACATACGGTAACATGTCTTGCTAGTCACATGGAAAATGTTCCACCTTACGGTCATCGCAATGCACATTTCGTAGGATATTTGGCAAAATTCACGTTTTGACGCAAGTATTGCAACAAAAGAGAGCGCACACACAATTTTGTTCATAATTGCCACGAAGGATTTGTATCCTCCACCAAGCTGCGTAAGTACGAAACCTTTTCTCACAAAAATTTATTTCATAATTTGTGTACACATTTTGCATTATGTGCATTTGGTATCGTAGGAGTTTCTAGTAACGTTATGTCTAAGAAAGGGTAACATCCATGCAACATGCGTATAACATGAATTTAATACACTAGTTATTCTGTTAGGCTTTTATTGTCATTATAATGTGTTTTAATATGTTGTTGAACTGGTTTTTCACATATGCAACACATGTGTACATGCGTATAACATGAATTATGAATTTAATATGCTACAATGTTTTGAAACATGTTGTTGCATGTGTATAACATCCGTGCATTTCTATGCCTTCCACTGGTACTAAGGTGTGTGTAAAAAGTGTGTTACTGTGTATGTGATAGTTTTTTATTTCTTTTCAAATTCTTTTAAATAGCCCACTTTTACCCCACATTTCCCTGGTCTTCATAACCTCTCCAATATACAATTTTTAAAATGCAGGCTTGTTTATTACCTATGGCTAATTCCTTCTGTTATATATATATATATATATATATATATATATATATATATATATATATATATATATATATATATATATATTTCACTGCAATTAATTGTAAATTGTATATTTATGCAGATTTTTGGTCATTTTTACGTGAGTAGCATTCTTGATGTTTACCTAAAGCTTTCTATATTTCATTTAAGTTAAATAACGTTAAGTGACCTAAACTCACAAAAAAATGGAAAGTCCCGGTAAACCAAATGATAAATGGAAAATTTCAAAGTAAGGCACATTTTTTATGAACGATTACTTCCAACCCCTATATAAACACTTTTCATAACAAAATACACCTATAGTACTTACAGTTAGGCCGGTATACAGTAACTTGCTATTCTTGATATCTACTGGCCAGTGTTTTACAACAGCTCGCCTCACTCAGTTTAAAACAATTTATGAGGATGTTTATAGTACCAGTTGTTCAGTGGCATGTCCTTGGTGACAAACACAAGTGATGTCACAATCACAGGTCCCCAAGTTTGAGCTTAATTGTGAACTTGAACTTATATTTCAACATGTAACCGTCACCATGAAACAAAACTGTCAAAAATACTACTATATACGTAGCACACTGTGATCTGATGTCCAATTCCCAATACATCACTTCCAACATCTTTATTGTGGAACCCCAAATATTGCAATTGCACGTATTCAGACAGGTGGGCAAAACAATTTACAGCAAATGGGCTCATAACGAAACCTCAGTCTTCTATTCCAATATGAAACCCAATGAAAAACCTACAAACTGGTACAGATTTCAAAGACAATACTTAAATTTTGTACTATTCTGAAACATTATGCTCTGTCACTGGTTCCATGGATTCAAATTATTCAACTTATTACACACGAGCCTAAAAAACTCACGCAATTTAAAAGATTTTAAACGAAAACTGAAAAACAATTTGCTAGATAACATTAGCACCAGGCGCGTCATTTCAGGTTTTTCCAGGGGGGGTGGGGGGAGCAAGATTTTGTTTTCTGATGACAGTGACCTTGTTGCATCTTTTTTATTAATTAAGCATGTATAAATTAGACATAGGCCATTCGGAATAAAGTGAGCACTAAAGATTTAACCTTTGAAAAAAATCACTAGCCGTTACTGCATATACATCACCACTAACAAGAGTTACTTTACTGCTTGTATGGTTGGTAGCGATTTATTGTACGTAGTTCCGTGTATTTTCCTATTTGAATACAACATTAGTGAAAGAACATATGACGAACTCGACCTGTC
>PNEQ01004290.1:0-15231 GCA_003012365.1 Medauroidea extradentata
GAGTAATTGTGTGCATAACTAATTGTGTTGTGAGAGTTCTAGTTGATTACTGTTTTGTGTATTTCGTAGCTTTGTGAGCTATTAAATCCAGTACTTAATTTAACTCTTTTATTTGTAATTATAAGACCTCTATCCCAAAGAACTCATGGGAATTGCCCACATATAAAGTTTGTGCTCTTCAAACTTGTAACAATATTTTATTTAAAAAAATAGCCAAAGTGTTTTAGTTCGATGGCATTTACATATACACAACACGTGAAATGCCGCAACTCGTTTGTGCACAATTTTACTCATTTTGAAAATTGTACTATTTCTGAATCCTTGAAGTTGGCAGCTATGTGTAGTAAAAGAAGGAGGGGAGGAAATCAGAATTTGACATTGCAAAAATTCCCTGACGGTTCCCTGTTTTTTTGTTAAAAAAACTTCCCTGATATTTTCCTGGTTTTCCCATTTTCCCTGCTCATAGCCACCCTGATCATACAAGAGAAGGTTCTCAATATCTTATAAAAATTTTATTACACACTCCAATTAATGAAGCATCGCAACCCCATTGCATGACGTCGGCCCGGCAATGAAAACCAAATTAAATTAAATCATAAACTAAAGCAATCGCAAAACCACACCGAACAAAATAACAATCAAACACAGCTGAGCTCACCAAATCAAATACGACAAGCCGACGGGGTACGAAAGGGAAACCAGCAAGCCGTCCTTCCACACCAGCAACGGAGCATACACTAACTCAGTCCAACAGGGCGAAGTGGAAGGAAGGGGAGAGACCGGCAAACATGGGAGGGATGTCGTGAACACTTCCGACAACACCCAATATCGACCGAAGCCATCAGAGGCACAGGACACCGGGTTTATTTGGACAAACACAACCGGTAGAATATACGAAGATGAACTTTGGAGGAAATGTTCACATCCAAGTTGAAATAAATACACTTCCGGCAACAGTCCCAGCACACTGCAGTTTACTTACTTATCTATCAACCAAACTATGGAATGATACGTACAGAAAATGTTTACTAATATTTATTATTTCCACATTACTCGAACACACACTAGTAAAATACGTTTCTGTTGACTGCTTAGTACATATACAGGATTATCTTCACACAACACACTATCCAAAACCTTTGGTTTATCATTGTAAAGGGTACAATCATAGTTACATTTTAATTAATGTTTCTCTTATGTTTGTAGTCTGAAATGTGACTGCGTTTCCTTACTTAGTTTGCTCCAATCACATGGAGGTACAAAAGTAAATACTTATGTATGTATTGTTATCGTCATCAGAAAAGGCTATAGTTATTTCCTTTATAATAAACACACAACTGTAGAGTTTATTGAAACTGTGTATACAAGCATACTGTGGCGCATTGGCTCTACATTACCAATTTGCTGACTAGTGGCCAATAGTGATTTGTATAGTGGTCGGTTGATATTCTGCCGTACTGCAACCAAATAACTCGACATGCCATCTTGTCATGACTGGTTTTATTAGAAACTTAAAATTCTGCTGTACATTCCGAACCAAACAGTTTCTTTAGCACATGATTTTAATTATTACTGTTTTCACATAACGCCAAAAATTTTAACTGATGCTCCCGGCAGAGAATAGCTCTGACCCAAATTGCCGAAAACTCAAATGAAAGTCTACACAGTTTTAGTCACCCTAGACCCGCCCTTGGCTCAGGTACAAATGAATGAATCAATGAATAAAAAAAACCGAGAAAACAAAATTTATTTCAAACAATTTCCCATGGCTGTTCTGCCACCTCTATCATGCTCACAAGACATTCCGTCCCGCAGCTGCGAGCTCGAGCACCAAGTATGTAATGGCTGACCACCGCGACACTTACTCTCTCCCTGCAGCTCATCTGGCAGCCAACCAGCACACACAAGTAACAATGTAACAGAAAACTAAAACTACATCAAATATAATGAACAATCACAAACCAAATACTCAAATACCCATATCTCAAGTGAAAATATTACTTTCCAATGCATAAATACATTTAATTTTGTAATTTAAAGTTTAAATTTTTCAAACAAGACCTGTCTTTTGCACCGGCCCGAGCAAACAAATTACTGTCTCTCTTGCACACATAACTTGCAGCCACGCATGTGCGCTCCAGTGAAAATTAACAGTAGTAGAAAAAATTGTTACAATCTAAATTTAGTTCTTCTAGGAAGTTGGTAAGCACATCTGTGCTGTTAAACTCAACTGGCCAGCAATACACTTGGCCTTGAGTTTGTGGTGGCACTGTTCCCCTTCACACACATACTGCAGTTCGTTGCACCCACGCCGACCACGTGCTCAACAAACACGCCCTCGGTAATTCACCAAAAATGTTATTGTATTTAACATGCCCTCAGCTAGCCGTAATTTCAGTGGTAGAGTCACAAGTTCTTACCTCAGTGTCATGGATATGAGAAGAGAAGAGCGAAAACCAATATTTACCTCGTTAGGGATACACAGAGATTGTTATTACCAATAAATGATAAAAGTAGCATTCGGCTGCATGATGTTTATTGTATTCACAGCTTCAATCTCAACAACACCATTACAGATCCCTGTACAACACACGCGGTGGACTCTCACCTCAAGCCTACATCTAATTTATACTGCAAAACAAAAATCTAAATTCGGAACAATATTATTATTTGCGCAGCCCGATGGCTCACGTTACCAGAAAACAGAATGTTATAGCCCCGATATTAAAGGATCTCCATGGCACGTGCCCCCACGGGAGCTCTCCCCGCATGCGTCCAATCACTTCGACATCCAGATAGCTAAGAAAGAAAACATCCGGGATGCTGGACTCCCAGCATCCTCCTCACTTTTCTCCGGAAGTGCCCAGAGATGGCGCACCACAGCACGATCTCCATAGGTTTGCACTCTACCTACCGAGAGCATTCCTAAACACATTGAAATTATTGATCCATCTGAGAAAACACATTATCCCAGTCTCTACTGACACAACTCCGTCGCGCTCGGCGATCCTTGAGACTGTACATATCTCTGGGTAACTAACAAGAAGGAAAAGTTACAAGATGGCTTCCCCCTTCAATGAAAACAATAACAAATGATTCCACATACACGATTACAATTTCCTTAGCCTCGAATGCTCTCGCCTGTCACACATTACACTCAAATTGTTTATCAGAAATTGCTCGTATTTATGGTTCAGCCCACCGCTCGTAAATTAATAGGTTTAACACATAAGTTATTGTGGAAATTACGTCTCGCTTAACTGAAAGTGTTCTGCTGTACGCCTGCCTTGGTCTACACCAACATTGAGGTGTTAAGTCTCGGCTCTGCAACTTAGGTACTACTCACATGTCCTTTCTTAATTCTAACACTCTGTGATCTCAAAGCACTACACTCGGCAAGCCAGGTTTCCCAAGCACCGGGCGACATCTAACCTACACCCTTCCATTATAGCTAGTGCCCCATGAAGCATCTCGGGATCCCATTAGACCTATGCCGACGCCGAAAACTACGAACAAACGTATATCAAAGTTGCGGAAGTTAAGATTATGGTTACGTTACGTTCATGCCAACACAAAGCTACAATTCTGCAAAACAAACAAATTTGGAAAAATTAAATAGGGTGTGTAGGCCAAGTACCTTACAAGTTGAAATACAATTATGGTTCAAATATTTAATCTGCTGCAAATTATATTCAATTAAGAATTAAAAAACACAAGTTAATAACAACCTAAACAAACTAAATTAAATATAAAATAGAGTAACTGAAAACTATCACAGGTAAAGACCAAATTTTAGTCAACAATACCTGAAGATAATTAAATAGATAACAGCAAGTTCAATAAATCACACAAAAGGAAATATATATATATTGCCTAAGTGGTGAGTGGACGGCCTCACAATGCATATTGTTAAAACAAGTCTGGTTTGTCACGCAGAATGCTGACACAAGGTGTGACAAACTCGTGAAGGTGAAGAATGGTTGTGTGTTTGTAACGAGAACATGTTTCTGTCCAACACTCTGTATATTTGTAACAGTCGGAGTATATTACAAACTCCGTTCTATCTTCAACTTGGGTACAACCTATGATTTCACTTTCTGACTGTATAGCTAAATTATCCACTGATGAAGAAAGATCACTGTCTGGTGTAATGTTTGCTACAGGACATCTAGGGTTAACGCAGCGCATAATTTTCCTGTGGAACACTTCTTCGCAGTCCCAATAACTGCTCATATGATGACAACCATTACAAGCCTCAAAATGTTTATAACCAAAATCAGGTTGAAGAATTACTCTGCAATAATCAGGCATGATATCTTTCTTCTACATCGCACATTAGCATAGTTTAAAAAACCACTCGCCTGTAACCAGTCTTTACATACTCGTAGCTATCATCCGAAGTGAATGTGACCACATATCTTTTATTGTGTATAACTTAAACTATTTTAATTAATTAAGACTAAAAAAGGAGATAGAAGCTCACGCCACGAAGACCTTTGGAGTACAGCCAACACGTTTCCCTTACACAGGTTAGCAGGGTAAAATAATATACAGGTGGAGGGCGAAATGTATGCCATCATCTACAAAAAAAATAGTATACTGGGATGGAAGGAACAAAGAGAGGGGTGATTGGAAATCCAGGCTCCAGTCTCTCGCCAGCAACCAAAGGAGAATGTTATGTCATCTGAGGTAAGTTTTATATATATTGATGATGTAATCCTATGCTATACATAGCTATGATGTCACAGCTAGACTGGGACGTGATGACGTATTATAAATATATCTATGACATCATCATATGCTTTTACCAAAAGGTAATCATAAACCAAGTTACCCCTTCCACTCTATCCAATCACAGCCTTACCTTCCTACCAATCTCTGGCAGAATATATTGGGGGGGGGGGCAACTAATCAGACATCACATAGGGAATTGAGGAGGGGGACAGCCAATCAGATACCACATAGGGGAAGTGAGGAGAAGAAGGGACAGCCAATAAGATACCACATAGGGGAAGGTAGGAGGGGAAGTGGGTCAAGGTCACACCTCATTTGCTTACTCAGAACATACCCGTGGTCCCTACTGGTGATACTCTTCGAATGGTGTAAGTGTGAGAGTGGACGCATAGGTTGAACTGTAGCTGTGTATTGTGAAACATTTCTAGATAGAAACTTATGTGTTCAGAAAACTGATTTGAGACAGACGTTATTAATTATACACTAAAGTAGTAAATTAGGCTTATAGGGAGACTACCTGTATATAATATCTGTAAGAGTTTATTTGAAAAATGTGAATAGCGAGTGTTGTATACTTAATTTAGAGTGTTGTAATTAAATTAAGAACTTTAATTTACTTAATTAATTTAACTATCTAAGCCCTCCATCCCAAACGAACCTGGCTGCGCTCAGGACAGCAAAGTTATTACAATACTGATAGGCTTACATACAGTTAGCTACAACGCCTCTGAGGCTTATTTTATTCATCATTATAGGTTTCTTAAATGTAACTTCTTGAAAGGCGACAAGTTTAACTTGCAATAACTAGCATGATCACTACCTTATAAAATAATTACTTGGGGACTTAATTTCGGACATGTACTTTGCTTTGTCAAAATTTTGCTGTGCTACATTATTGAGAACAAGTGAATCAATGTGATGAAAGTGAAACTGTATGGGTAAATAGTAACCTATGTATCTCATGTACTTTATACTTTAATCTCACAGAGCGAGGTGGCGCAGTGGTAATATGTTGGACTCACATTTGGGAGGACCTGGGCTCGATACTCTGCACCGGCCATCCTGATACAAGTTTTCCATGGTTTACCTAAATCTCTCTAGGTGAATACTTGGATGCTTTCTTACCAAAGGCCTTGGCCAACTCCTGTCATTATACCAAGTTGTCTGTCACTGTCTCTAATGACTGTGCTGTTAACGAGACAAAGTCCACTTATCTTATCTTACCTTACAGTCTTGCAAGATTTTACAGTTAAGGTATAGTAGAAGTTGCAATTGTCTTAATTTTTCTCCGACTATCTGCTCTGTATTATCTCAATAGTTTCCTACAAAACACACCTAAATCATTATAATTACTTGTATTACTAGTGTAATAACGTAAAATATGACAACTATGTTTCTATAATCATTATTTTATTTTAAAGTTAACTTATTATTTTTTTTGTGTCCATCTGTCACATCTACAGTTTTGCAGCAAAATCTCATCTCTCTTCTCTGAAAAATAAAATCAACCTGAAACCCGTTGTCTGTATGTTCACACATTATCGAAACAAACTATAACAAAATAAAAGACGACATATCACACAATAATTGACAAGAAACCAAGTAGAGTTCATCCAGCCAGCTATTTTTGTGCTTGCAACGAAAAGCCATTTGTGTACATAACAAATACATTATATACCCTACATACTCGTGTATAGTGCGCCCTTGTGTGTAATGCGCACCACGATTTTTGCAACTAGTTCCAGGGAAAAAAATTTATGTGCCTTGCTAGAATGTATAAAATCTTGAAGCAGCACGAGGGAGGCTAGGACGAATTCGTTAGGGTGGAGGAGGGGAGGAACCGTGGCTAACAAAGAAAAGAGAGAGGGAAGATGACTCACAATGGCTAGAGTGTGACAGACGGAGAGTATGAGGGTGAAGAAGGGAAAGAAAAAGGGCGGGGGGGGCTTGTCATGTCCGCAGCTATCTATAGATAGCCTGCCAATGTCGCTACAAGCCTGCAGCGGCTCACGTTTGCCTGGACAACACACTCCCCCCCCCCCTACAAAACGAGATAACATGCCATGCTAGCAGAGCAAGGTTGCCATTTTTATTTACTGTCTGGCTCGTGCTGAGATGAAAGAAAGGCTCAGGAATGTGGCAGGGGGTGGCTACAAGCAGAGGACTGTTGGGCCCCAACCACCACCCTGCCTTGTTTTCCCTCTTCCGAGGGGCGAAGGGGGGAAACAGTGTCCTTTTTTATTCCTTTCCTTGGAAAGATGGTTATCAGGAGACGTCAAAAATAACTTCTCATATTGCTTCTGCCCACCCACGAACTTTCCTGCCACAGCAAACAAAAAAAATAAAGGTTTTAGCAACGACAGTTACAGCAGAAAATAAGTGTGGAGAGGGCAGAGAAAAAGAAAAGGAAGTGTAGTAATGATGGAACCAGGTGGTGAGAAACATTCTCTCTTTCTGCCTCCCACGTTTGACACCCGCCAGTTTACATCTCAGCCTTCTCTCCCCACCCTCTTTTTTTCTCGAGGCGGCTTTTTTTTCTATTTTCCGTCTATAATGCGCACCCCTGAATTTTTGTCAGTTATTTTGGAATAAAAGTGCGGATTATAAACTAGTAAATACGGTACACTGTAGTTAAAATAAACATAGTTAATGCTGCGTTGTAAATAAAGACAGAAGTTTGGCTGGATCACTAATGTAGTCCATGCACTAACAAGATACACTGTTCTACCTGCCACCAAACATGTATATTCATTGATATATTCAAGTTTCTTCTTCATTTCACCTTCCAATACCCTCATCCAACAACTTACTAATTTAGGCCTGCATTTTCTTCCTTTCGGTAGCAAACAGAACTTTGTTAAAATATTAACTAACGTATGGAAATTTTACGTACAATATCATTGGCGGGACAGTTCATTAACATACTGTAAAATTTTTGATATAAATTGACTAAATGGTTTCCGACTTCTGATGAGTTTTAACTTGAAAATTTTGATATAAATTGACTAAATGGTTTGTGACTTCTGATCAGTTTTAACTTGAAAATTTTGATATAAATTGATTAAATGGTTTCCGACTTCTGATGAGTTTTAACTTGAAAGTTATTTGGGGGAGCACGAAGTTGTTTTTGTGGATGGCTTGTTCTGCGCCGTCATCGCCTCGTCAAAATGAGGACCGGTGAGTGCAATGATGCTCCATCTCCTCCCCCCTTTTATTCCCCTGACTTTAGTTCATCCTTCTTGCCTTGATCTTCTTCGTGGATTGTTCATGCCAGCAGTTAGTTAGTGTAAACACAAATGGTAGCGCTTCTGTACAACTCATATTGAGCGACTCGTCACTGAACGCAAACTACCATTATCCTGTTGCAAGGATTATGTTTGACGTCTAGTTGTAGTAAACCAGAGATTAAAATAAACTTAAACTCACAGACAATATAACTAAGAAATATAATTCTAGAAATAAAATGTCTTTATAACATAAACTGGCCCATGAAACGTAAGTTATAAACAAACAACTTAAACTACAAAAATAAATTGCTATTAGCCTATATCACTGTCTATAAATGTAAGGTCTTGACACAGAGGAATAAAATGTGACTCCTTTTTTTGTCACAGCGCTAGTAGTCTTTGAGTGGAAGATTTGTCTTGTTTTGTATTTGGCTTAGCAAGTTTTCTCAGCTTAAAATGTGCAGTTGTTATCAGAATTACCTGTATTGTAGAAGAAAAAATTGAAAATCCAGATAATGTAATTGTAATATTTTATTGGAACACATTTTCAACTATAAAATTTAGTTTTCAATCTTTCACATGTAGATGCACATTGCAACGATTCTAAAACTTTATAAGACCGGAAAAATAGATTTTGTTCAAATGTGCTTACTAAAACAATAGTACATACTTTTTTTTCAGATGAATTGTACAACAGTTTCACACACATGCCAACACATTTACGGATACGAAACATATACATATCTACAATATCAGTTTACCATTTTAACATAATTTTATATAAATAAGTGTAAAAATTGTAACATCGCCAGATGTAAACAAGGCAAATCTTCCACTAAATGACTACTAGTGCTTGGCGACCAAAAGGGAGTCACTTTTTCTTGCTGGAGAGAATAGGCAGTGTCAACACCTCTTCCTCTGTGGCCAATACTGAATAAATTTAGTTGCTACTTTCAAAAATGGTTTTAGGCCAACTTACGAGATATCCTACAAAATCATACTGCCTAGTTTCTTGTAGTTTCTGACATTTGCTGGAATGCAGACAACTCTAAAAAATGCATAACTTTGTATAAAAAAAAAAGGGTAAAAAAATTGGGCCACTCTAATGTAGGGCCTACATTGAAATTTATCTCTGATTCCTGCGCAATGCAAAAATTATCATAATTTGATATAAATCTTGGCGGACGAATGCCCTTCAGAGCGTGGTTCATCTTAGTTTTCAACATAAATTGTGATTAAATCTTTCTCGTAGGACATTTGTGTATCTCTCATAGCTTTTGCGTAATGAGTTTTAAACGTGAAAATTTGCACTTTAGTTTTATGTACACCACTAAAATCAACTGACATACCAATCCGGAAAAATTCACAGTGTATAACAATGTTGTACGCTATGATTTGATGTATATAAAAACAAAATATATTTTTATTTAATAAAAAATGCTGAATTTTGAAATGAAAATTCGAAACATACAGTACATTACATACAGTGCAAGTAGCTGTTTTCTTACGTAGTCACTGTAAATATTTGACCAATCCAATATTTTCACCCAACATTGATATTTTATTTATTTCCATATTGTACTGATTTGTTCCACAGACAACCCTTCACCCCCCTTGCCAAATGTATGCAGACACAAAAATTTGCATTACTTAAATATTTTGTGTATTTCGGTTTCTATTTTCTTTCTCATGTAAGTAAACAAGAAGATTTCATGTAAGCTACATATCTGAATGTGTGTACATTATGTTCCTACGCTGAGCAATTTTGAACATATTAAGTAAAGAATTAAATCAAGTACAATAAAATGAATCATATGAAGTAAATTACATGATGCAGGCCTTACTAATAACATAATAGCTTTGGGACCAGACAGAATATGTTATGTGAAAGTTACACAAGATCCCATAACATGAGAATAAAACAATATCAAAGTATAGGTGGTTTACGATAAAGTGAGACTTAAAAAAGCCCTGCCAAATTTCTATATGCAGCCAGTTAGTATCTTTCCACATCACTTATACTTGCGCATTTAAGATAAATTGTGCAGGCAGTAAGAACCTTTATAGTTTGATAAAAATAAGTTTATTAATGGTGTAAAACACATATGTCAAATTAAGTTAGTTTTATTGCAGTATTGTTGCATATAAACAGAAAAATACACGGAACTATACGGCCTAGTTTCGCTGCCAACCATACCAGCAGTAAGGCAACTATTGTTAATGTTGAATTATATGCTGTAACAGCTAGAGACATTTTTCAAAGGTTACATATGTAGTGCTCATTTTATCACGAACGACATATAAGATGTGATGAAGATGCTTGAAACAAAAAAACAAAAGGCATTTTGTATTTACTGTAAAATTTATTGATAAAATAAATGTATAGAAGAGTACAAGTGGATAGTAACTCACAGAGTTAACTAAAACAAATACTGCCGGGCAGACGTGAGGTAGCATCAGTCGAAGAGGTCGTGCAGGAACTTCTTGGAGTATTCGTAGACAAGGAAGAGAGTTCCAGTGGCCGGGACAGTCCTCACAAGTGTCGGCTGCAGGCCGCTGTACAAAGCTCGTATACCTGTCAACATTAGCAATGCTACCGCAACGTGCCAGCACCAGGGGCGTCATTTGGGGCTACAGGGGGGGGGGGCAAATGCCCCCCCTGGATTTGGAATTATTGTGTATAAATATATTTGTTGTATTTTTTAATGTAAATAATGCTAACTTAAGGACATAAAACTGAAGTTTTATTATTAAAGTATCTAATTTATACATGCTTAATTAATAAAAAAGATGCAACAAGGTCACTGTCGTCAGAAAACAAAATCTTGCCCCCCCCCCCCCCGGAAAAACCTGAAATGACGCCCCTGGCCAGTACACACTTATATATACAAGTAATTGACAATATATTTGGCAAGTGAGTAACTCCCGAGTTTCCTCAAAGATTATGAAAATGAGTATTTTCATGGCCTGATAATATGGACTTATAACGAGGAGAAAAACAAAGCAATCTCAGGGCATATCCCTGACAGGGCGAGAAAACACAATGTATGTTAACATGAAAAAACTACAGCTTGAAGTCCGTAACGTGTGAAATAAAAAAAAAACATTTTGATGAACAGGATATGGTTCGAAACCACTTCAGGTTGAAGCAATAAGCAAGTGTGAGTCTTCTACTAAACATTACAGGGAGGATGTAAGTTTATTGATACTCCATAGAACTAGGCTATTGACTAAACACCTGCTATAATTTTACTATCAATTTTTTAATGCAATGTGGGACTGTAAACATGTTTTAATATTTTTGACAGGATACCAGACATTTTTTGGATTTGTTTTCTGGAGTCTGAGAATTGGTATAATGATAAGGTTGTAGGGATCTTTTATACAGCTTGTGATAATATTTGTTATTCTTCACAAATCCAATTAGTCTGATGAGAACCAGTGTCAGTATCTTGAATTGCCCTGTTAGTTATGTTTGTGGCCATGTACTTGGTAACTGTGTTAGTGAGATGATTGACTAAATTATCTATGCTTCATACTGCTGAGCCGTTCTTACACGAAGAGGCCCAAGATGCTGAAGTCCTGTCACACCTTAACCTCATTCAAAAGCATGATCAATGCTTCCATCACTCGCGGGGCAAGTCCCCTCCTACTGAGTAACTATACATGCTTATAGCGAGTTACTTAAAGGTCCACTCTCGAGCAAAGAAAACAAGCCAGCTAAGTTAAGAACTTGCATTTAATGCCCACTTGAAACAAAATACAAACACCATAATATAATCGCCAATTGGGCTAATTACACTAATTGAACACTCCTTGACATTAACTTTATGGCCGATCATAAACATCCTTACCACACAACAATAATTACCACGACCTTGGATTAATATATTCGTGAATAACTAATCGAAGGTCACTGACGCAGTTTTTTAAACTTCCCCGAAGTTTAGCGTTAGGCACACAGACTAGACGAACCCAACTTGGCCGACGTCCAACCACAACCGGTTCAATAGGCCTTAACCAGGCACTACACTCTCCCATGTACCTCCTCAGACTCGAATTAAGGGACAATCAGCAACACTGGTGATCAGGCCCCATTATTTAGAGGGACGGGAAGACTCACCCATAACTTCGCTAACCGCAACATAAGCCACTCCTAACAGGAGTAACTGTTAGACGATCCTTACACCCATGACTTTCCCGGCCACATGGTCGCTACCTGCGCCCCTCCTGCACGCAGACGACCATTTTGTTGCTCCTTCCAAAGCCTAATGGTTCACCACTAAAACCCTCTTAGGCTTCTAGCGCATTCCAAGTACGCTCCACCATGACCTGCTCTAGAGTGAGCGCCCTCCACTCGCATCGCGAGTCCTCAGCACGCCTCACCAGCGTCCCTACCGCCGGCAGATGGAACTAGGTCTCCCCTCCTCCAGGACCTCCCCTCCATGGCCAGTGGAGAAGCAGGACCAGCGGAGAAGGGGAAAACACAGCGCCGTCAACCGGGGCGACCCTTCTCTCTGTACATCTACCGGCCAAACAAACCCATAGAAATACAGGAACTCATCTTAATCAAGACTAAAACCCCAAAAACAGGACCCTAGAATACATCACTGAAACACTAACAGGCCACTAAAAACCCGCCCCGAGACCCCAGGGGTCCGCTCACAGCAATGCTAGAGAGACTCCTTTGAAATAGCAGCTCAGCTCAACTCAAGTTTTTTAAAATAAAAGGAGCTGGAGCAGCTAGAGTTCGTGGGAAGAAAGGACTAGTTCACACTACAAAATGCATATTTGCTGGAGCTTAGCTGATTTTCACTTGCTTTTGTAGACTGTTAAATATAGCAAAAAGCTGTTATTAAATATATTCACTTGCAGTAGGCACCGTGAATTAAATTTCAACAGTAACTGGCACAGTAAGCTAAATTGAAATTATCTTTAAGCAAAGTTTTATTTTGAAATATTAAACACAGCATATATATTTCTTGACATATTAATACTTGAGGCTACTCTCAAATATTTTCATTGGCTATTTTTCTCCATTATTGAAGTATTTTAAAAAGGGCTAATTTTACCATCAGCAGTCTAGGTATATTTTTCGAGACTACTGGAAAAATGTATATCCATGCTGAAAATATATTTAAATACATTTTCTACAATTGATTGTAATTTGTGGGCAAAGAAAACAGTTAGAAAAAATGGACACGACATCAATTTAAAATTTGAAGTAAAGTGCTACTAGTAATTTTAGAGTTATAGAAATGAGCCACATAAATATTTAAAACCAATTTATATGATAAGATTTATTTTTTCTGTTTAATTATAACAAGAAAAATAACTTACAGGGTTCTTATGGTCCTGGAAAATCCTGGAATTTTGACCATGTCATTGAAATGCCTTGAAAAGTCCTTGAATTTTTGGGTTTTTGTACCTAATATTCTAGCAATTCTTCTAACATTAAAATCCTTTCTCAGAAATATGAAACCATATTTTGTCTAAGCATTATTTCTGTAATATAATTTACTTGATGGTAACAGACTTTTGCAGTATATGTAAAATTGATACACTTTCTGGCATACCGCAGCACGTTAGGTTACACCTTTTATGTGATCGCGATGTAGTGGGTCCGCGTCTTCTAGTCACGTCTCCACGTCTACTACGTTGTTTTTACTATCTGGTTGTTAGATGTTATGTCCCTGTTCGGTGACGCCAGAATGTAGTGGGTCCGCTACTGCGTCTACGTCGCCGTGTTGTTGATGTCTAGACGATTATAATTGAGGTTATGATGTTCCTTGCTGCCTGCGACGACTTATCTAATTAGACTTTTCCTTGTTTGTTATTAATATGCCCGGATAGCCTAAGGAGTTAACATAGAAGTAAAAAAAAAAGGAGCCAATTTCTTTAATAACTTTCAGTCTTTTAATAATAGTTCACCAGACGTACATGGCACAACAACGTACAAAAATTCTTTCCCGTGATTTGTCTTACAGTGTGAACGTAACTAGGTAACACCAGTGGCGGAATTCGCTAAGTCATGAGTGTTCGTCTCAGTTTATTATCGGTTGTGATCTGCCTCAGTTTGCTCCAGAAAGGAAAACGACCTAAACTACGGGGTACCACTAACGGTGTCTTAAATATACTGCTCTACTCACATGTGCAGCTATTTCTTGCACCTACTTACTTGAGTACTACTCTTAACAAACACCGCAAAAGAAATACATGTTAGCGTGCTGGCTACGCAGCCCCCTTTACTCGTGGATACGCCCTCTAAGCTTCACTGCCCCTCTTCCAACTTTTACACGTCCTCTCCCTGCCGCCATGACGCCCCAACTAATAACAAAAACTTAGCCTGCCATCTTTCCGCGACCGAGTCCAAGCTCCGACATATCACGACTCTTACTGAATAACCAACTCAGACAAACAAAAACTTAGCCGGCCATCTCCCGGCGACCGGTCACGAGCTCCGATGAAACACAACTGAACTCCCTGGGCGAACACACGGACTTACTCGGCCGAGCGGCGGAGGGATACGTCAGGATCCAACGTGCCTAAAAAGCTGGTTAATTGACGTTTATAACCTAAAAATTGTACGTAACATAGATACTGATAAATTTACAAAGCGTTAAATTCCATTATACCAGCTAAATATTCATTAGTTTATTAATTAGGGATGTGCAGCGTTCTCAATCTGTCGCGGATCACCACCTTTTCAGTGTTGTTGCACACGATACTACCACCCACGTCGGTCGAGAAACGCCCTGCAGAGTCCCCGCATTCCAGCACGTCCGTATTCGTGCCTCCAAGCTAGTGAACTCTGACCTGCCTGCCAGATAAATCTATCTAAGCACTGGCTAGCTCCGAGCTTATTTGAAATTGTAAAAGCCAGAACTTCTCTGTACGTGCTTCCAAGCAAGAGAACTACTACTAGCCTGCCACCCTGCCACATAAATCCTATTCCAGGAGAAGCAAGCTAATAAGCTACTTGAAATTTCAAAAAAACCTAAACAAGGCAAAAAAATCAGAAAAGTTTACTTAGAAAAATTGCTTGAAATTAAATTAGCTTTCAAATGAGTTCAAACACGATATAAATCCAATAAAATTGACATGTAAAATTCTATGCTTTTCTCTTGCTTTAAAGTTAAATTTAAAATTAAAAAGAAAATTTTAATGTAAATTTCTCTACTCGCATCCCCAATTAATAGGTTGGATCCCGCCGTATACACCCTTATACCTGGTTAAGTTGGCCTACTTAATTTGTTATAAACAGAGAAAA
>PNEQ01004290.1:16231-68476 GCA_003012365.1 Medauroidea extradentata
TGTTACTGTGCCACACTTACAGTAAGAAATGGTTTAATGGTCATTTTTGTAAAACCACTAATCGTAAATATGTTGTTGATACTGTGCCACACTTACAGTAATAAATCGTTTAATGATCATTTTTGTAAAACCACTAATTGTAAATATTTTGTTGTTATTGTGCTACACTTACAGTAAGAAATGGTTTAATGAACATTTTGTAAAACCACTAATTGTAAATATGTTGTTGTTATTGTGCTACACTTACAGTAAGAAATAGTTTAATGATCATTTTTGTAAAACCACTAATTGTAAATATGTTGTTGTTACTGTGCCACACTTACAGTAAGAAATGGTTTAATGATCATTTTTGTAAAACCACTAATTGTAAATATGTTGTTGTTACTGTGCCACACTTACAGTAAGAAATGGTTTAATGGTCATTTTTGTAAAACCACTAATTGCAAATATGTTGTTGTTACTGTGCCACACTTACAGTAAGAAATGGTTTAATGATAATTTTTGTAAAACCACTGTATAGCCAGTTAAATGTGAGCTGACATGCTGACTGAAGCCCAGTAGCACGAGAAACAACCAACGAGTCAGGAAGTCTACTTGGCCAGCCGCGACTTAGTGCTACACACCATCGGGTTCCTGGTAACATTTGTTCCCAAGAATTTTCCCAAAGGTCGGGATCCTGCATATCCCTAGTTGTTATAAAATGTCATACTGTATTACTATAGCCAGAAATATTATTTAAATGATTCACAACTACGTAACAAGTTTTTGTTAAATCACATAGCCTATGTCAAAGGCATTGTCAAAATATATAAACATACTTAAAATACTATCACATAGACAGAGATGTACAAGTTCTTACAGAAACAGTGCTTGCAGGTTGGAGAACACAAAACACAGGACAACACATTATTGCGCGGTCGCACAGGTCAGCTTCCTGGGGCAGCGAGTGACTGCACACTCCAGTATGGCAGGCGGTAAGTGGTGGTTGGTAACTAGTACACCTAGCAGCTGAGGGAAAATTTGAAAGTTATCAGACGTTGAGGCTTGGTGGTTGTCTGGATTTTATGATATACTGATGGGCTATTTGCCAGCGCCTCAGTTCTGCACTGTTATCTGAAGGTGGTAAGGCCCTCACCACCCTGGTATTGTGACAGGCATCAAAAGAGAGGTCGTGGGAGGCTGCATGTGCAGCAACTAGTTTATCCTGAAGGTTTAGACTGGAACAGGCCATTGCTTGTTTGGTATTGGCCCTGAGACCATTCATCCTCTGTCTTAGCGTATTGTCACTCGCTGCTCGAGGAAAATGGCCTGGCCACCGAAACGTTGCAACTGTACAAAAATGTGTTGTCCATCAGTGTTTTGTGTTCTCCAACCCACAAGTACTGTTTCTGCAAGTACTTGTGTATCTCTGCCTACGTGTTGTAGTAATTAGTAGCCAGCGGCCGCTTCCCACCTATTCTTTGTGTAAAAGGCGTAGCAACTGGTTGCATAAGTTGTAGTTACACTTGCTAGCAGCACTGTCTGGTTGCAGCAACTTGAGCACAGTACTATACATCTTCCCAGAAGAACAACTTTAACTGTTTGGGTGTAGAGGTTGTAGAAGATTCTGACCACGCAAACAAAACTTGAGTCTTTACTGGTGAGTACTTATGCTACAAAGCAGCCCATAGCTACTACCTACTAATAATCTGTCCACGTACATGACTGTGATAAGTCAGCCAAAGTGCTAATGACAAAATTACCTTCGCTCCTGAAGATGTTCACTAGCAAAGAGAATAGGGACGTCTCCCCATGCTGGATCTGTACTCGAGACTTGACTACGTCTGCGGGGAAGATGGCAGTCCAGAACAACATGCCGCCAACTGCCCCAGCCATCATCGTCCGCAGAGGTCCTGCAACAAGTGACCATCGTCCAGCTTACCACACACTTGCATGGAATAACTCTAGTTTCCTTTAATGTAATTTGATTACTTCATCTGCTGCATGTATCTGCGTTATGCATTAACACCTACACACTTCTATACTGAACTGTAACAATTTTATGACCATTTATCAAGAAACTTTGAAGTAATTTAGCTGTAACAAAAGTGTACAGAAAGTTTTATTGAAACGTAGGTAGCATCAACAAAGATACAACACAAATGAATGAATCATGGCCGCAGCGGGGATGGAGAAATGAGGGGGTATAGAATGTTGAAAGGGTTGGCAGGCCAATCAGCTTCAAAGAATGGTGATTGACGGTGAGGGGAAGGGGAGGTGACTAGTAGCGTCGCAGCAATTACCAGTGTGTCATTGTTCTTCATTGTTGGAAAGTCAATGTACAACTGGGTATCAATCATCGTGCCACTCGCACAAAACATGAAGCATGCAGGATCATAAGCAAAACTACTGCTTTGTTCAGGAAAAACGTGGACAACACGTACAAGAATAGGTTTCATAAAATGGAGCCAACATTTGGTGTTTGTACTACGTAAAACTTAATTTCAAAAGATATTATAAAGAAATTTGAAAGTGTTAATTTGTACATTGTTTAAAGTAAATATTTGCAATAAAATATTTGTTCAGTTTTGTGTAATACCCATTATTTCGGTCTTTCATCGTGTACTGTTTCTGTAATATGTCAACTAGTACAGAATAACAAACTGTTAATGTTTGTCCTGTGTAATTTCGTAAATTTTTCACTCAGAGTTTTAGTAAAGTCCAAAAACATATTTTAGATATGTATAAGAATGATCAGGTGGAATACTACAATGATAGTGAATACAAATAGGCCTCCTTTAATACAAATTTATGTTTGCAAACGTGTGCTGAATATTCTTAATATGTTCTGTACGTGTAACACTCAGGTTTCTCCTGATATAAATCAATGGTTTTTGTATGGACAGATTCCAACAGGTATGTTAACTGGGTTTTTACATGTTTGGTAGCTAAAACAAATTTTATCAAAAATAAAAACATAATTTCAAGCAGTTACATAATTAGCCTATTAAAGAATGGAAAACCACCATTTTGCATCTTGAACCCCCAAAATTTCCCGGGAGAGGACTCCGACGACAACATAACCACCATCATCACCATCAATAATAACAATATTTTAATTTATTTATTAGAGTGCCAACCGACAGTTTGCCCTTTAATAGATGGCATTAATACACATAGACACAAATACATAAATAAACATTCACAACCTATACAGCTACACAAGCACAAAAAACATATAGTGAGTGAAATATTTCGGTGAGGTCTTAACAGCGAGGTCTTCAGTGCTGGTGAGGGGTGACATTGAGCGAGTTTTTATATCACTTGATATACAGTAGAAGACTGCACAATACAGCTACATTACATTTTATTTAGAGCTAGTAATTGACCCAATGCAGTTTAAACAAATATTCCTGAACAGTAAAATTAATAGGATGGCATTAATTTTACACACTATCTTTGCACCTCACACGAGAACTATAATAAGAGCTACACAAAATGGCCATTGCAATGTATTACAGTTGTGGATTTCAATCAACGTTAGATTGTGTTCAATTTGACTGCTTCCGCATATACTGTATTTGTCGGCATATAGGACGACCCCACATATAAGACGAGTCATGGTTTTGAAGGTACAAAATCTTGAAAAAAAGTAAATTACTAATTTTAAAATTCCCGACAGAAAAATATTTTTTTCCTTTGCCTGAAACATTAAAAACTTTGTTTACATATTTTCAATGCATTTATTACCGGCATTTAAACATCATTAGAGACACATAAACGAATAACATTGGCTACTTCTGCCCTCCACGCGCCCAAGAGCCAAGGAAATGCACGGCGGCGGCCGGCGATTATCTCCATTTGCCGGTAGGTGTGCGCGACTTGGCAACACCGGACAGAGGCACAACGCGCACTACATGGCAATGCTGGGCAACAACAGCTGCTTGCAAGGTCATCGCATTCCTGTGCGCTGTAGTCCGCCAGCCTAGCATTAGACGGTAGACACATGAATGTGTGATACTGTACCTAGATCCTCGTTTTTCCGCCGCTCTCAGCACCTCAGCCTACTCATATGGGTCGAAACAAACTTTGTAGGGTTGAAAAGTGTCCAAAAAAATTAAAGAAAAAAAAAGGCCTTGGTGCTACCCATACATGTTAAAATTGTCACTCCCAAACTTTATTTCATGTAAAATTTTGGGCCGTAACCCCACGGACGTCCTATCCAGTTCACATCATGAATTCAATTAACATGGTGGAGGCTAAACTTTCCAGAAGGAAGGGCGAAAGGACGCCACACGCCATGCTCTCATTGGCTTGTTCTCGGTGGCGTGACCTTCGTCATTCATTCCATTATCTAGAACCCTCTAGAGCAAAACTAAAACTATGCAATAACAGCAAACTGCGTAAAAACTCCTGCGGAAAAAACCAGAACATGAAAAGAAACACAAAGCTACTGCCTCCAACCAAGGCCACCTGGCCATAACAACAAACATTATCCCTATCCGAAATATAGAACATTCGGGAATAAAAGAACTGCACCTTTACTATTCCTTTCTGGAACTGAAACCACTGAAATAAAAGTTACAATTGGAATATTATATTAGAAAACAAAGATTATGTAAAATACTAATTCACCAGTAATGAAAAACCCCTTGCCCTGCAATGCTACATTACACCCACAACTACTTGGAAAAGGTGTTCCTACCTGAACATAACACTGAAAACAGAATGCACCAGAAGATATGTAGATAAATTCCATATAGCAATATTACAATCTGTAAGCACTTTTCTTGTACAAAACCAAAGATGTACCAAAATTTGCTAACACAGAATAACCCAATAGCATAATTATTTTCAACTAGAAACATGAACAAATGCTAATTATCTACAAGAACGTCCATCAGAACTATTGAACATCGTACAAAATCACAAAGTTTTGAGCAAAATGTCCTTACATTACTTTCTTTCAATAATTTCTAAAAAAATAACATCATGATGACATACAGACTATCACTTTATACAAATGTCCAATAATTATAACACTAAATCATTTCTTATATGAAAATGTAGCTCAAATTCCATTTAAAGACAAAGTTCAAAATTTGTGTTTCAACAACAATGTCAACCTCTTACTACATCATGAATATATATCTCCCCTCATATCAGTCAATTTTTAACATATTAGTCCAAATGTTCAATGAAATAATCCTTGAAATGACAACACACACTTCCAAATTATCGTACAATTTAGTTTCCCAATTACCTATAGTTCTCTATCACATCATTACTGTGATGTATTCAATAATACCACACTCCTGCTGTATAACAACCACATAAATTACGTTACCCTTTACAAACACCATAGCATAACAACAACAACACTTTCCAACTACATTGGACATCTGCCATAGAACTCATCGTCATGTCCAATCTCTGTACACTACAGTCCTTCCCCCCAAGCTGGAGGATACCACTTAATAAAAATTCATTCCACATTATCTTTTATTACCACCAACCCAAACAATTATCTCACTGATCTTAATAGGTTGAGCATTACAGGTGGCTTAATTGTTGCCCTGCCGTTACCGTTCACGTTTTTGCGCTCGCCCCCCGAGATTGTACCTTTTGAGGTTAGGCCTAAGCAGGCGCGACGCCCTCAGGTCCGCACAGTCACTGTATTGTATATGTAATTTTTTCCAATGCCTAGTACCTATAAATATTAGTTTAATTATGTTACCTTGCTTATGTAAATTAGTCCAGAGTGGAAACCACGTGTTTTTGTGATGTATAAGTATTTTGCACTGTATGTATTCAAACAAACAAACTTTGTTGATGGACATGTTTTTTGTGTGAACTTAAAAACATAAATAATATAAATAGTGAAATTGTGTGTAATAATTCTTGTATATTATATTTATTTTTACGGCATCACAATTTTCACGTGGGTCCTGACGGTAAAGTTATGTTAATTTCCCAAGAGTGGAGAGTGTCTTTTTGAGAAATATGTGGGTGTAGAGGTGTCACGCCTGCTCTAGAGCCGACAACCACGCCCGTGCCGACATCTTACCACCCACCTAACGGGACTTATTCCTTCCCAGACCCCCTAACTTTGGATATATAAGGGGCGCCTCTCGAACAGTTGTTCAGAGTTTGTTGGCAGCTCCTCTGAGCTCCCGTCTCTCAGCACCCCCGGCTACAGCCAAACTCCTTCTCCGAGGTGACTTCTTGCAAATGTAGTCCCTCACCCAACCCTGGTAGTAGACTTCTTGCAAAGGGAGACCCTCACTACCTTGGAGTGACTCCTTGCAAAGGGAGACCTCCGCCTTCCTTCACCATACCATTACCCACATCACCTGCTGAGAGCCTGGAAGGAGGAGACTCTGTCACCCAGCAACTGCGCCACGCGCGTACATGGAACACATCCTACGTCCTAGTTTCCGCATCTTCAACCACGAGGCACATAGCGGAAGTCGCGCTAGTTATCTATGGCAAGTTCCGCCGGTCCACGAGGCCGAGATCCCGAGCCGTTACAGTATTGCGCAGCATCTGAGTGTGGATCAGTTATCTCAAACGTAAATGCTAGTTACATGTGGTACATTCAAGTGTAGAGACCTGTGTGCATCAAGTATTAAAGAGACCTGTGTTGAACCCGAGTATAGGGACCTGTTTACATTAAGTGTTAAGGGACCTGTGTAGCTTCAGCGTCTCAGAAAACTGTAAACAAGTGCTTTACGTTGTGAAGTACATGAATGCAACTGCTTATTTGGAATGCAGCCTTTCATTCAATGTATCAGTGCACGCAGCACCCAAACAAATCCATTCCTCTTGAGACTCAACGATTGAGAGAGAAAGCAGCTCAGGAGCGATGCCGCCAAACACGCGTGCCAATACAACCACCAAAACTCATTCCATCACCCACCAAAATACAGGGGACTCAGCTCTCTTTCATTTCATTTTGTGAACGCGAGCTCCACGCCCTGTTAAGTGATACACACCCTCGGGGACCTACCAAACAGTAGCTGCGCGGAACATTCTTTAGTCGTGCAATGGAGCGCACATTTATATGACATGAGGCAGCTACTCACTAGGGTGCTAACCGACACATGCATATTGGAGGCATCTTGCAGCGCTTTTAACAACCTTGATTTAAAAGACTTGACAGCATTTTTAGCTGCTCCATTACTAGCAGGATGGTAGGGAGATGACATTATGCGCCCTATACCATTGAGTCTACAAAAAGTCTCAAAATCTCCCGAAACAAAATTACTGCCATTATCCGTGACAATGGTCTTTTGCAACTCATGCCTTGCAAAGGTCTCCCTCAGCCTGTCTATACGCTTCTCCGCTGTCAAGGATTTCATTTGAAACACTTCAACTCATTTAGAAAATGAATCCACAATGATCATGAAATGCGCACCCTTGACCAGTACCAAATAATCTAGGTGTATCCTCTCAAAGCCTCTTTGGTCTCAGGCCCATGTAAATTGTCTATTTTGGGAGCTCTGCTCTGACCGTTATGCATATTTCACATGTCCTGACGAAGTTCTCTATATCTTAGTATAAGTTAGGCAACCAAAAATAAGGTCTACACAAGTTTTTTAACTTTACCATTCATTCCCAAATGTGTCTCATGAACCTCCTCAAGAATCCTGGTCTGCCGACTCTTAGGGCTATATTCCCACACGAGTACCCCCTATCTAAGGATAACTCCTCCCTCTTGCGAAAGTACAGTTTCAACTCATCTGACAACGTCTGCAGCCACCCTTGTTGTACATGTTTCAACACCGCTCTTAAGGTGGCATCCACCTCGGTCTCCTGTCTTAGGTCGTTGGCATCAACTGCCGTAACCTGTTCTACCAGGCGCAAATACTCCCCCTTCACATGGTTAATCTCAACTTCGTCCTCTAACGGTGATCTCGATAGTCCATCCGCAACATTGCCATTGCCCGCAACATATTTTAGTGAAGAGTTAAACCCTGGCTAAAACAATGCCCACCGTTGAAGCCTCCCCGCAGCCATTGCAGGCATACCCTTGTTCTCGCCAAATAGTGCCAACAACGGCTTGTGGTTTGACTCCAATATGAAATGTCTTCCAATCAAATATTGGGAAAGTTTTTCTGCCTCCCAGTACAGGGCTAATGCCTCTTTATGAATGACAGAATAATTGGATTCCGCCTTCGTTAAAACTCTAAGCACAAAGCAGATGGGTTTATCCTCACCTCCAGGAAATATGTGTGTCAAGGCAGCTGCGGTAGGGAAAAATTTCTATTTTTTATATTATATTTTCATTTAAAAGTGTGTTTAATTTAATGAACAATGAATGGTACCATACTTTCTCTCATAGCATCTGTGTAGCTCCAGTAAAACTTAAATAAAATGAGCAGTCTGTTTTGCGCGGCAAAAAAACGTGAACCGCCATGTTGATGTCCCTGTGACGTCAAGATACTGTACATTTGAATGTACGTAACACACAAACGACAGCAACGTATGTTCAAGTCGTGGAATTGTGTTAAATACTGTAGTTTATGCGGTAAAATCTAGTATGGCTTGAACTCCGAAGATTATAAATGTGGATAGTAGTTCGTTTGCGTAGCAATAAAATGAAATTTACTCAGAATAAAATCTTAACTTCAGCTCCGTCTAATAAATCAAGGCGGACTGCACTGTTTAAGTTTCGAGAAGACATCTAATAGTCTGCAATTAACGACAATTATACAGTATATGTATGTAATGCTGTATTTTGTACAACATGACACTGTTAGAATAAAATAAATAAGTTCTTTTTTAAGTTATAAATTGCGGTCAAATGTGTGTATTTTTCGACAAAATCTCTGCAGCTGTAGTGTTTTGGCTGTTCCACTGGCTGTGGCAACGTCATTAGCCAACAGGCGAGTTCAATGCACCCTGATTGGCCGATAGTTTGAGGTGTGGGCGGGGTCTTGCGAAACTTGCCCAGAGATGGCAGCACAGCTGTCGCAATGCCGTTCACAAGAAACGTAAAAATTACTGAGAGTAAAAATGTACTTGCAATAAAATAATTTATCTGCCACATTATTTTACCTACTTATTAAGCAACCAGAATGTTTGATCATAGTCTGTGCCAGGTTTGGTTAAATCAAACGCATTGCAAATTTTAGCTCGGCAGGTTCACTTTTTGTACTCATGTGAACATCGTTCATCTGACCTTTCAAACCTAAACTTATGATAATATATCGGATATGAAACATTAAACTGAATTCGTAGTAAGTTATTACCTCTCTAGAATTTAAATTAAATTTACAATAAACTCAAACCTATAAGTAAAACATCTCAATGTGTGAGTGAGAGCTAGGCCTACTAATACATTGCTGTCTTCACTCCTTTAAAATCAACTCAAGTGAAAGAAATCTTCGTAGTTGGCTACCAAATCTACAACCACGCATGCCCAAACGACGAGTGAATTCCCCGAATTAACTTTTACGTAACCGGGTTCGCTAAATTTGATTAGTTTTTAAGCAGTTGAAAAATTCCAATACACACAATAGAGCCTGGCGTGCGTGGCTAACCAAAACAAGTAAGACTACGTCATAAATGTGTTAGCCAATAATAACGCATTTTCAATGTTTGTGGCGGCGTTTGAAAATTTGCCATTTTTAAAGGTGAATAATTTGGAAATTACAATGTTCACGGAGCTATTGCTTTGCCTGGCTGCATTTAGTGCCTAATTAATTCGGAAGAATGAGGTAAACATTAAAACTTTTGCCTATTCCCTTTGCAGAGGCGTCGCCCGTCACCTTAACCGGTTTGTCCCTATCAAAATGAACCAATACCCGGTGGGATAGTACAGCAGTCTTGGTCCTTACAAAGCTATCTTCACAACCATTTGACCGTTGAAATGTACAACCCTTTTTCAACAATGCATATAATGGGGTTACAATAGTTTCCAGGTCTGTTGTAAATTTTTCGTAATAATTAACTGTGCTTAAAAATGCTCTTAATGACTCCACATCAATCAGGTGGGGCGCCTCACTAACTGCCTTGACCTTGTTAGGATCCTTACTGATGCCCTCTTTGTCGTTCACATGAACTAGATAATAAACATTTTCACCAAAAAATTTACACTTTTCTCGGTTCAATTTGAACCCCGCCTCCTTCAACTTGGTAAAGACCTGCTATAAATTTTCCAAATGCTCTGACTCTGTAGCACCCATTACCACAATGTCATCTAAAAATGACACCGTCCACTTACACCCCAACAAGACTCAATGGTTTATTGAAATATGGCACATGCCGGTTTCACACCAAAAGGCAACATATTCACAACAAAAATACCCTTGTGCGAGCTCCACGCTAACAGTTTACCCGTATCCTCTGTCACACACAACTGGCTATATGCATTAGATAAATCTATTTTTAAAAAGTGTACCGCCTTCCCCCTGTAATGCCTCAAACAGTTTCTTTGCCCTAGGAAAGTGGTGATTCACATCTTCAATTACCTTGTTCACAGTTATCTTATATTCTGCACACAATCTCATATTACCATTTGTCTTAATCGCTGGTACAATTGGCGTGCCCCACTCAGCGGTTTCTACCCTAATAATCACCTTCTCCACTACTAACCTATCAAGTTCCTGGTTCAACTTTTCCGGTAAGGCAAACGGAACCGATCTAGCCTTACAACAAACTGGCCTAACTTCCGTTGCCACTTTCAACCCTACTTTATCATACTTGTAAATGCCCTGTTTCCCATCAAACAACTCTTTGAATTCCTCTAGCAACTTTAGAGAGTTGTTCAGGTTCCTTCCCAACAGAAGCACACCCCTTGTCTCTACTACTACCACCTCTCTGCCCTGTACATAACTACCGTTTTCTATACTGACATCTATTTCTCCCACCAGTTTCAGCATTTCACCACCATACAACTTCAATACCACTGTGGTCGGTTTAGACTTACAGTGACTAAAAACATCTTTATACATAGAAAAAGATTGTAACAAAATAGCCGCACCAGTATCCAACTCCTTTTCAATTGCCCTTGCATTAACCACGACTGGAACAAACGTGGGCTCACCTGACCATGCGATGTCATGACCATTAATTTCCTTAACATCCACAACATTCACCCCCTCGCCAAGTTACCTTGGCAAAATGACCCACTTTTAAACACTTGTTACATTCAAACTTCCTCTACTTGCAGGTTTTGAATAGATGATTCGGCTCTCCACGAGTGAAACAGCACTGCTCCGTCACGGTGTGGTGTTGTTTACCAGTAGCCCTCGGCTGGGAATTGGTACTGTCCAACACCATCTTGCCAACCGCTTGCTCCTGCTTCTTGTCGTGGTAAGAACCCGTACTCCGTGTGGTAACAGCATTCACCTCCAGCATTGTCCTCGGTGCTTTCCGTACAGAACATTCCTTCTTCACAGCTATGTTTAGCATCTCGTTCAGGCTCCTCGCCGGCCCCTCTTCGGAACCCCCCCTCCCCTAAAACCTTACCAGGGAGCATCCCCACTACAAAACGGTCCTTCACAAATTCATCCAGCAATGCTCCGAACTCACATAACATTGCCGCGTTTTTCACTCTTGCATACCATGTATTAACACTTTCCTCAGTCTGTTTCCGTAAGTTATGAAACTTCATGCGCTTCCAAAAAAAAAGTGAACGCCGGTGAAAACTGCCTTTCCAATATTTCCACGAGCTACTCGTACGGTTTGTCCTTCGGTAAAACTGGATCACACAGATCATGCAATATTTTTAATGCCTGTGAAACAATTACAGTCAATAACATGTGTACCTTGTTCGTATCATATACGTGGTTAGCTGCAAAATACTGTTATAGTCGTTCACAGTAAATCGCTCAGTCCTGTGTCACATCATAGTTTTCCACTAAACCTATATTACCTATAACCCGCAATTGTCCATGTACCTTGTTCTGTACCCCTGTATCAGCACCCGACGCCGAATCTGGCTCGCTTCCTGGCAATCTGGTAACCATCTTGTCCATAATTGTCGTCAGCCATGCAGCCAATCTCACCAGGTAACCGATTATCCAATTTACTTCATCGACATCTGTGATGTACTCAATAATACCACATTCCCACTGGATAACAACCACTTTAATTACATTACCCTTTACAAACACTATAGCATAACAACAACAACAACACTTTTCAATTACATTGGACATCTGCCATAGAACTCATACATGTCATGTACAATCTTGGTACACTATAATTACAATAACCTTTACATTTACCAAACATGCAAGCAATAAAAATACATTCTACCATGAATAAATGTATTATGTTAACATATTTTCATATCTCTTTGCTCCTGACTAGGACAGACTTCTGTCTGGCCATCTGATGTTTCACCACCACATAAATAAAACAATTGTCACATATTATTCATCACTTACCATTATTATCAGCAATCACCAAACCAAACTCTTAATAATGCTATAAATACCAATTAATTACATATACTAAATCCTTCTCTGCACTCAAATAATCAAATTTCTTTGTATTGTTTTCATATTGTTAAATCAACTTGACCCACAATATCTGTACCATGTCTTGCCACTGAAACCTAGTTAATATGGCTACACTATGAATTCTTGCACTTATAAACATAGCTTATTTTAAATTCAAACAGAATTATATTTGCAGCATACTTAATACCACACCACGTGAATTACATAAACACACTGGCATCAAATGGGATAAAAATTAACAGATATTTCTTTACACTTTCTTCCACGATTTTAAAAGAGCAACATGCGAACTCCCTCCTTTAACTCTGTACACATTGTGTCCCCTAATACCTTCTATAACATGTGGTCCTTCACAAATTTGAAAAAATTTCTTAACGTTTTTGTCCAAATGTGGTGAAAGATGGTGGGTAAGCTAGCAACACTTCATCACATATTTGAAAAATAACCATTTAAATGGTTTTATTCCACCTCTGTCCTCTTTTCCGTGCCTTAAACTCAAACATTTGTTGCTCTTTACCATAGTCACTGGTGTCCACTTCTCCTTCACTAGGATAACACACATAATTTTGCAATGCAGTTTCTGGTATTCCCTTACCCATAATTTCTAAAGGTGTGGCACCAGTACCTTCATGTGAACATTAATTGATAAGTCTCTACACTTCTCCAACTATGACAGCCCACTGACTGTGATGTTCATGGCAGAAAACCGTAAACAGTCTTCCTAGCTCTCGAATCACCCGCTCCACTGGGTTTGCTGCTGGGTGATACACCACCATATACCCAGGGTTGCAAGCAAAATCCTGTAAAAAAATTCCCTGACTTTTCCAGGTCAGCTGCTCTTATTTCCGTGACCAACAAAATATCAATAAAATTAACCACGTTGTATAATCGCGACAAAATTTTTTTTGGGTAAATATTAAGAATCGCTACTCATCGTGTACCAACCAAACTATTGATTTTGGACATATAGTTTATTTATGGAAACTGTTTTTAGGGACATTATAAGTAGTGCTATGTAAAAAATGTTTTGTTAGGTTAAGTTAGGTTGTTAGGTCAGGTAACAAATTTTATGTAGGACTACTTCTAATGTCTTTCCTTAAGTAAAATTTTTGGTATGTTGCCTAATTTAGGTTAAGGAACCAAATTTAATGTTTGTGACCTAATTAACTTTAACTA
Organism: Medauroidea extradentata; assembly: GCA_003012365.1. Taxonomy (NCBI): domain Eukaryota; kingdom Metazoa; phylum Arthropoda; class Insecta; order Phasmatodea; family Phasmatidae; genus Medauroidea; species Medauroidea extradentata. The sequence continues at coordinate 29,860 of PNEQ01004290.1, forward strand.
ACATAACCTAACACAACTTTAACCAACCTAACCTAACAAAAAAATTACATAGGACTACTTATGTCCGTAGAAACATTTTTCACAATAAATCACGTTACGCTGTAACTTTTTAACACACCTTTGTCACTGCACGAGTCAAAAAGTTCAGGCGTGTTCCGCCATTACGCGGTACGGTTGATAAAATACAATTTATATGTAAATCCACTGACTTCAGACATGATGAGAAGATATTAATACTCGCAAGCAGCATAGAAAAAATATTCGCGCCACGCCAAGTAAACAATAAACAACAGACAACAATTACGAACGTATCAGCATGCCGTATGTTAAGAACAAAAGCGAACTGAGAATCCTATGATGCCAAGTCCACGCCTTCAATTTCTACTACAAACTCTTGGGGTAAAAGACCACAACTGTTTAAAACCCACATTATTAACAATTTTCATTATTACTAATTATAAATTCTAAACATGTAAGTTTTATAACTGCAAAAGAGTTCGACAGTTGTTGTTAGAGTGCGCTTGTGATATGCTGAGTTGACCTTCTTCCCTTTCATCTCTACATTACGTAAAAACCTTGACGTATTTTACTTTCTGTTCTTACTTTTCGCATGAAAATGCGAAAACTTAGTTGAATCCGCCTTTGGGTGAGATTTTATTATGTTTTTATCATTTGGTGTTCTATTTTTTGTGATGCATTTTTCTCTCTTCTCATGCTATTTTTATCGTTTGTACAGTGGTCCACACTGCCGGGCTTGATGTGGCCATGCTGCAATCTTGATGTGAGCTGATTACAAGCTGATTAGTTGTATGCTGACGTGATGGCCTAGTTTTCTCCTCAGCTGTACCTCAAGATATGCCCTTCGCCACCATGCAGCATATTTCGGCTGCACTGAGATATTTTTTCTTGGACTTAACAACCTAGAAAATGTGATAAAATAATCAAAAATATTAATTTAATATATTTTTTTTGAACTTAGCCTAGAAATTGTGTTAAAATAATCTTCAAGGATTTTAACTTAATATTTTTTTACACAAAATGTTTTGAATTTTTTTTATTACAATGTGTAACAGCAAGGTGTATTTTAACCTACTGAAGTATTCAGGGCACCCCAATCTGTCAGTTATTTTATGCTATCAAACTAAACTTTCAATATATAAATATATATAAAACTTCTATAATTTTTTTTCTCTTCTTTAAGTCATGTGATGTTATAAAGAATTTAATACTCATGTACTATCACGTTAATGTTGTTACTTGTTACGGAGATTTAAATATATATATATATATATATTTGTTGACAACTTGAATTTGTGTTTTTTAAACAATTTTTTTTATATTGATCAGTATGAATATTTTTATTTAACCTTCTGGAATATAATTTGTGTTCCTCCTATACTAATTTGTGGTCCTGCGTCCACACCTTTTTGAATAATTAACAATAGAGGATTATGAGCCTCGGCCCTTTTTTGTTCTCAACTATCTGTGGAAAATTTGCACACCAGTAGGAACCAGGTCCACGTGTGGGTCGGCTGCCTGCCCAGTGTGTTTCTGAATTGCGCTTATTCTGAGTCTTGGCCCAGAATGGCAAGGCTAAATTAGTTCATTTTGGGTAGGTGGTGCAACTCAGCTCACTACTGGACATGGTCTTTGAACAAATGGTTTATGGTCCCTCACCTCAAGTGTACATTCATACCTACAATTCAATCCTGGACAATTTGCAAATGCTTTATATTCCCCTTGTCAAATTTCCTTAATTTTCTGTTTTGCCTCATTGGTGCCTTCTTGTAAGTCTATTTTCCCCAATTCCTCTCGTGTACAAAAATTTTTCCCAAAAAAATTACAACATAATGCAATACCATCATTATCCTCTCCTTCAATAACAATTTTCAAATTACACGAAAAGGCCAAATTCTCTGTACTCGCAAATCTGATTTTTCTCCTGCTACTTCTACATGACCCTCAGAATAACATATGATTAACTCCTGTTCCTGTAGCCAATCTGCTCCTAACACAATATCAACACTTAAACCTCTTACAATCAAAAATGTAATCCACATCACTTCACCTGCAACCTTAATTTCTAAAATAACTTGCTTCTTAATATTTTTATTTTGAGTTCCAGTGGTCCCTACCACAGATACATTAGATACTGGTAGTGCTGCAATTATGTTTAAACCATACTTTTTTAAATATTTCAAACAATCTTCAGACATAGCAGTTACCTCACTCCCTGAATCAACAAGCCGTTTAAAATTTTTCCCTCCAGACATTAAACACCCTTCAATGTACGGACATAAACCTCTTTTGTTGTACATGGTTGTAACATTGTGCATGGTAAGGTATATTGGCATACAGGGTTGGCATCACTGCAGAGCCATGCTGGCCAGTAATAGGAAAGTTGTATGAGAGACAACGTATTGAGATAATAAATGTTTAGTAGAAATTAATAACAGTGAGTATCATTAATAATTACAACATGGCACAGTCGTGCAGAAAGTGACAAGCAATTTATTACTGTGATTTTACAATGGGACTTAATGTTAGTTTCCACTCAGGCAAGTCTACAAGACGAAGACTGCTATGGCATCATCTCAAATGCTTTTGCCGCCTCCGAACCCAGTTGACATCAATGGCCCAAATGCGTCAATAAATTGAGAAATATTCCAGCAGAAATGTCAACTTTATTTAGTAGCTACGGGTCAAACTGACTCCTCGGACAAAGAAAAATGTGCGTTGTTGCTTATCTTGATAGGGGATGGCGCGTTACGCACATATAATACATTTAAGTTATGCAGCTATTGCAAACCCAAGAAAAACGTAACATATGAAAGATTCAGATTTTCGCAAAGGAAATCGGAAGCGGGAGAAACGTTCGACCAATTTCTAACCTCCTTGAAAGCGCTGGTGCGATACTGTGATTATGGTGAGAAACAAGAGAGCATAGTGAGAGATTGTGTTACACAAGACTGTGAAAACTGTGCCTTACAAGAGGTGTTATTACGACTTGAAGATACGTCATTGAGTAAGATCGCACAACATTGCAGGGCAGTAGAACTGAGCATAATGCAAACCAAACAAAACAATGGAGCATAGTATGGTCACCTAGAGCAAATCACCAAGGACTTTATGTTGAGACAGTACGAGTCAAATCCGGTCAACAGCGACAAGATAACCTCACATGTCCTTGGAGGACCTGAGTGATGTCCACGTCTGAATTTCAGGAAAGCTTTTTTTCTTTCTCGCCTTTGGCCTTCGCCACCATGCAGCATATTTCGGCTGCACTGAGACTTTTTTTTTTGGACTTAACAACCTAGAAAATATGATAAAATAATCAAGAATATCAATTTAATATATTTTTTTTTTGGACTTAGCCTTGAAATTGTGTTAAAACAACCTTCAAGGATTTTAACTTAATATATTTTTATAAAAAAACTTTTGAATTTTTTTTATTACAATGTGTAACAGCAAGGTGTATTTTAACCTACCTAAAGTATTCGGGGCACCCCAATCTGTCAGTTATTTTATGCTATCAAACTGAACTTTCTCAATGAAATAAAAATAAGCAAGACAAGCGCACTCCTGATGGGAGTAAGGCTGAGGTCTACAAGTGTACACGCTGCAGTTCCAAGCACAGAAGACGGGAATGCCCCGAATGGGGAAAGAAGTGCAGAAAGTGTGGCAAGCTTAATGACTTTGCGGTTAGTTGCAGAGTGAGGCAGGTTAGAGCTCTGCAAGAAGCTCAAGATACTGATAGTGATTGTTTTGAAATGCATAGCATCAAGTCAGCAGGATCACATAGCAGTTCAGGAGTGCCCAAGGCCAAGGATAAACATGTGCAGTGGAAAGATGACCCATGCTTGCAGTGTCTTAAGCTACGAAGCCATCGCCTCATCCTGCCCGTTCCATATTCCCGCACCTATTGTTAATCTTTTCGACCCTTATTATTCTCGCACACGTCAGTGCACTCTAACCTGACACCAAATATTCAATATAAAGCCTACCTAACCCTTCTTTAGTTATCCTTCATTTACAAAACCCTGGGCAAGGATATTTTAAAGTATTTTTCCTACGAGACGTCTTGCCACCTGTGGGCACACCACCCGCAGCACAAAAGACAACAGGAGACTGAAGGGCCACCCCCTCGCGTACGTGCCGTCTCTCATTAGGTGAGCGGCCAGCCAATCACCACAGACCGCCCCGAGAAGGGTATAAAAGAGGGAGCACGAGCCATCGAAGTCAGTCGCGATCTGATTGCCACTCGCTCTGTAGCAGTACACCTGCTACAACTGAAAGGTTCAGTTCTGCTGTGGTAGATTTCTTTACCCTCGCCGTACCTTCAAGCTACAGCTCCAGGCCTGGAAGACAAGTGACCACCGGATCCCTTCCAGAAGCGCCCATTACGACTGTGAGAGCCTTCTACGCCAGCTGTCCAGCTTCGCTGACCAAGAGCCACTTTCCGAGGCGTCGTCACCTGCATCAACGACTCTCCCCACGGAAGCTAGTGCTCTTCTGCTACTACTTTACCCGCCCTTAAGGCTTTTCAGGCACAGGGTGTTTCAGTTTCCATTGTTGGCGTATGCCAATAAACCACGTAGCAACATCATAACTACCTTTTCTTCATTCACCATATATTCCTTTGATGACAAACCCATCCACCTTCTAGACACCTGTGACCTCTGCATCCCATAGGATCGCAACGGGAGTTTGGTATCGGGTCGTAAAAGGCATCTTACGATTGGAATGAGGCGTAAGCCGCGCGCCTTCCAGGTTCTCATCAGGCCCTCTGGAGGTAGCACGATAACACTGTACTCTTTCCGAGTGGTGTCGGGTTTTATTTTGACTGGGAGAGGTGAAAAGGCATAGGGACGTGCTGAGGCGGACTTCTAGCGCTCCTCTACAAGTACACCTGCCCAGCGCCAACAATAGTGCCGTCGCAATAAGACTTTACATGCCACAACAGGCGTTCCTACGGGATATCATTTACAAACTATCAGCTAGCCTTACCCTTACATCTTCATCTGAGCCACAGTCAGGCTATGCCTAAGAGGTTAGGTAGGAAGTTGAGGGTTGACAGGAGTTTGCCAAGTTGATACAGAAGGCACTGGAGGTTAGGGACCCTGAGACAGGTGTGTACTGGATTCAGAAGGAGGTCACCGCCTCTGCTCGACGAGGCACATCACTCAACGGCCACGCTAAGATTCGGCTGGCATTACAGTCACCTGGTGTATCAGCCTTCCTTAGCTACCCCTCCTCAATGCCTGTTTCCATCTCAACCCCATCCTCGCCTTGTGGACCCCCATCCGAAGGAACTCCTAACCCCAGCACCTGTGTGGGGGATCAGCACCCCATTGTTGCCACTTCCTCCCATCCACCTTCGGCTACACCTACTGTGGAAGCACAACCTACAGTGCAGCGCTAGTTTCCCTCGCTGTAATAGTCTTTACGAGGTGGGGAGACTCAGACGAGGAAAACTGCGGTCGACGCTTCAGGAGTGCATCCTGGGAGTGAAGCACGCTGCCGCCTAGCCATTGCGCCCATGCCGACAGACTACCCGTTTCCCACCAGACGCGTGTGGCTTTCACCACCAAGCACCGCATCAAAGAATACTTGAAAATTGAAGATAAAAGTGTGGAAATGAAATTGGATACGGGATCAGAGGTAAATGTTTTGCCATATACTATGCTTAAAAAGTTGGACAAATAATTAAATATCAGGAAAACTAATGTCCTTTTAGAACCACATGGTGTTGGTAATAAGATTAAACCTGTTGGAGTCGTAAACTTATATTGCATGAAAGTAAATCGAGATAGGTACTTAGATTTCTATATTGTGGAATTGAGCTCCACTCTTTCACTGGGGTAACCAGAGTGTACTGAATTAGGTTTTGTTAAAGGTGTAAACTCTATGTCTAAGCAAACTAAAAGACAGGAGTTGATTCAATCAAACCAGGATCTATTCACAGGCTTAGGGGCATTCCCACAGGAACACAACATTAGAATTGAGTCTACTGCTCCAAGGTTCCATCATCCAGCTAGAAGAATTGCTAAATCGAGACTTACTCCTTTGAAAACTGAACTAGATAGACTAAGGCAGTTAGGGTTCATCAGTAAAGTTATAGATCCTGACCCTGAGAGGTTCATTAGTAATATTGTCATAGTAGACAAATCAAATAGGAGTGTCAGAATTTGTTTGGATCTATCCAAACTTAACAAAGTGGTTTATAGGAAATGCCACATGATTAAATAAAGACACTGCAGGACATTCAAGACAAATTGAATAAAAAGAAGTTTTATTCAGTGTTTCATTTTAAGGAAGGTTGCTCTCAGATTAGGCTAACACAAGACTTCATGAAATTTGTCATGTTTTAAACTGTTTTTGGTGTATATAAGTATATGCGTATGCCTTATGGTCTGGCATCGGACTGAGAAGAATTCTAGGCCGAGGTGGACAAAAACTTCGGGGACATCCCTAACTGTATCACATACATTGATTATTTGATCTGTTATGGGGAAACAAAGAATGGGCCAAACAACTGGGAGCTAAGCTTAACCCAAAAAAGGTGTAGTATAAACAGAGTGAAGTTAAGTACGTGGGACACGTTTTTTCGAAAAAGGGAATGAATATAGATCTCAAAAGGACTAGAGCCTTGGTGGAAGTTCAGCCTCCAAAAAACCTGAACAAACTACAGTGTACTTTGGGTATGTTCAATTATGTAAGACAGTTTGTACCAAATATGTCCAAAATAGAACAGCCCCTGCAGAATCTAAGGAAGTCTGGAGTAATGTGGCAATGGTTGCCAGCCCATGACCTAGCACTACAACAGATAAAAGACTTGGTATCCCGGCACCCTGTCGAAGGAGTTTTGATCCCGCCTTGCCAATAGTTTTACAATGTGATGTATCACAGTGAGGTTTAGGTACATGCTTGTTACAGGAGGGACAACCGGTGACGTTTGCTTCCTGGAAATTAACTGAAAGTGAACAAAACTGGGCTTAGATAGAAAAAGAGTTGTTGTCTATAGTCTATAGGGTAACTAAATTCCATGAGTGGATATTTGGGTACCAAACTAACATACAAACAGATCAAAAACCTTTGGTTCCTCTCGTGAACAAACCCGTAGGGAAGGTAGACTCAACTCGTCTGAAGAGACTTAGATTAAAATTTTTGCCCTACGACTTAAGTGTATCATACATGCCGGGAAAGGAAATGTATTTTGTAGATTTGTTATCCCGATCATATATAACGGATCATGTAAGTGAAGATCATGAGATGGAACAGATGGTATCTTGCAATCACACCAAGCAGACGGATACAATTTGAAAAGAAAACGAAGGCAGATCCAGAACTTACGTTGTTAAAAAAATATTATGTACCGTAATCGGGTGGCCTGAACACAAAAAAACAGGCCCATCAGATTGTTCAGGGGTATTGGCAAACCAGACATGAGATTTTTTCTGAAGGAAATTTACTATTTTATAGAGGTAGGGTTATTTTTCCTGAAAAGCTGAGACCACAAATGTTGAGCCTCGTTCATGAAGGTCATTGTGCTGTGTATAGGTGTCTGGCCTGGGCGGGAAGTGTAATGTATTGGCCAGGCTGGGCAAAAGACGTTGAACTGTATGTCAGGCAATGCAAATCATGTGAAAAACACACTCCCAGAAACAAGAAACATGAGTACCTTTCGAGAGATATTCCCTCTCTCCCATATGAACGAGTCTCAGCAGATATCTTAGCTTTTGGGGGGAAAAGTTATTTAATACTCTCTAATGCCTGGGTTGACATAGTACCACTAAGAGACGATAGAGCTGCAAGTGTAGTAGATGCCTACAGGACAACGTTTGCTGTACATGGGGATCCTCAAACATTTGTTTCAGACAATGTCCCATTTAATTCACGGGAATTAAAAAACTTTGCACGGGACAGATTTGAACTACAGTTTAGCAGACCAACATGCACAGCAGTGGCGTATCCAGAGGGGGGGGGGCAGGCTCCCCCCCCTGAAACCGAAAGACTCAAATTTGAAAATATAAACCTAATGCTGCATAAATATATTTATGAAAGTTTTCGGCAATTTAATTACTAAAATGTTCACAAATACATTAAATAGGTTTTATTTTAAATAATAATAATGTGTCTGGTCCATTGGAATCTGGAATTAGGTGTATTTTGTACTAAGTTGCAAGAATTCACGTCCGGGTCAACGCCTCTCGTCTCTCCCGTCTATTTTTTTTTTCTGGGTGCTGTCTCTTGTCACAGCAGGGTTGTAGGCTGGCCAGCCACTACCTACCCCTTGAGCCACGCCCTTCAAACAATAGCACTGCCTGCTTCAAGAGACTAGAAAGTGTGCCAAGTTTGTTATCCACATGATCTGACTCTAGTCTCAGTCTGTAGGCTGGATGTATCACTTCTGCAGCGCTGTACATGTCTGTGCTACATCAGCTTTTTCGAGCCGTTTTTATGCTGCTTAAAATGTAATTTTATTCTTTTGTGAAGTTACGTTGCACGAAAGTTTTGATATGTGTGAATAAAAGAAAAGGAAATAATCTATTGTCATATTTTATCAAAGTGCCGAAGCAAGATGGAAGGGAAGATAACGATGCTGGTGTAATAGTAACGGTCCGGTAAGGTTTAAAATTAATTAATTCATTGATGTATGAGCAGTTAAAATGATATTGCATATTTTTACCATAAATCAGGGAATTTTGATACTGCGGGGATAACTTTGCCTTGCTATATATTACTTTTTTTTAGTTCTGAGGTTATTTTGTGAAATAATAGATAGTTGGGAGTAGAATGTTTAAAAACTATATTTGTTTTATCCGGTTAAAAGTTTTAGAGAAACTACAAAATCATATATTTTGAGTGAAATAAAGTTACTTTGCCGGGTCAAAATAACCGCTGGCTATCAACCTCAAACGCGATACAGTAAATTTTTGTCAAATAACCATTTAATCTTAATATATAACAATTTGCCAAAATCGGTCCAGCCAATTATTTCATGCGTTTTTATTTGAGTTGTTGAGCTTGGTGAGTTTTCAGAGGTAGAGCCAATGAGGTCTTGTGAAGTTTCTTATGTAATTTGTCTGGTAATTGAGCCTGAGTTGTGAAATGTAATTCAAAGAACTCGCTAATCTCGGTTACTAGAATTGTGTGAATAAGACTGCTAAATTAGGTAGCGGTAGAACAGTTTTAACTTCTGGTCATACACTCAAGTTTTTAAATTATTTCAAACATTGTATTTTTAATTCAACTGACACCATCGAATCATCAATGAGGCCAACTAAAACATATAAACTAAGAGAATGTCCTCATCCACTCAAAAATACCCAATCCAAACTGATAGCCCTATAAACATAATATTTTTAGGATATCTTATCCTAAATATGTAAATGCTAAAAATGACTTATTTATAGGTATTATTTTTAGAAGTTCTACTATTTAAGGGGCATGGAAAGTTGAGGTGTCGAGCAAACGACTGGAATATTCAATCGTCGTTTAAATCTTAACTACTCATCTTATTTCAATGAAATTTTTTTGCCATGTAGACCTTTTAATTACAAACGTATATTTATATAGCACTGGACATAGTATGCTTTGCTTTCGAGTAAGAAATAAAAATTGTCGTTTAGAAAAATTAGGGGTAAAAACCACAAAATCCATAAAAATTGAAAACTGAAAGTTTTATAAGTTTTAATACCACTCCACAATATCCAGGACTCTAACCGACTTTCGAAAATATCCTACTTGAGTTTTTATTTTAGAATAATTTTTCTGTACGAATATTTAGTCGCAATAGGTTTAAAGGTGTTAAAATTATTTTGAAATCAAAACGTGAGTATTTATGAAAGACGGTTTTTATAGAGACGTGGATATTGTTATATTAAAAACTATAAAAATTACAGTTTTTATTGTTATGAATTTTGTGTTTCTACCTCCTATTTTTCTAAATACCAATTTTAATTTTTTACTCGAAAACAAAGCTTACTACAGTCCAATGCTATATAAGAAGACGTTTGCTAATAAAATATCAACTTGGCAAAAAATTAGTAGTTAAGATTTTATCGACGATTGAATATTCTAGTCGTTCGCTAGACACCTTAAGGGCGCCTTTCACCTCAGTTTTCAACATCTATTTTTATTTTTATATCTGTGCCAGATATTATTTTTTTAAGGACATAAATTGTGATTAAATCCTTAGGAAATTTGTGTATATCTCATAGTTTTTGCACAATGAGTCGTAAATGTCAAAGTTTGCACTTACGGTTTTATGTCAGCTACTAAAACCAACTGACATATAAAACCGAAAAAATTCACAGTGTATAAGAATGTCATAGGCACATGACAAAAAAAAAAAGTATACAATAAAAAAATTGAATTTGAAAATGAAAATTTCAACATTTAAAAATTTTTTTAATATAAAGACATATACGGTATTTAGTTTTTATGTATGTCAAATCATGGCCTACAACATTGTTATACACTGTGAACGTGTGACAGGCGAATCTGTAAAGAATAATATCGTCTTCATGAACAGAGCACTAAAGAGGCATGCAGTGATTTCACTGCAGTCTTGTATTCAACACTACTCTCATCAGCGATAAGCTTGTATCCTCTGGTGTATAGGGACTGGCTAGCCAACAACCTGCCAGTAAGATGTCTGAAAAACATACTTATGTGATCTTTAAAGGTGGAAGGTAAGGCGTAAAGTCAAACAAATACTGTTATATTTCTGTTCTACAAGTTCAGTTGTTATTTTTCTCGATACATCAGTTTTTAGAAAGCAGTTACATTTATTTAAAAGGTGTTACAAATATGTTTAAAATGTGTGCTATATTTTTTAAAAATATAGGCGCGTATTTGGACTGTGTTTTATTCTAATATGTAAAGATACTGGCAATAATTTTGGTAGTTTTATGTAAAACAAAACACAATGACATGTTATGTATCACAGCTCATGTGCTAAGCGAGAATTTCCTTTAACTGATGGCAAATAACGTAGGCATTTCTTCTGTTCATTCAGGCAAAAAATATTGCATTACTCAAATAAGTTAAATTAAAAGACTTTAATAAAGAGATTGCATATATATGAGATACCAACACATAATACATAACAGTTAAAATGTATCGTTCATCGTTATAAAAAGCACGTTTTTAATAAATCTTGAAGAGACACTTTAAGACAGTATTAAAAATTACTAATGACATAAGAAACAATTTTTAAAAAATCAAAGGAAAACATGGCAAGACTATGTAAGGTTTTATATATATATATAGACCTAAACATAGACATACACACGCGAACGTTCACACGCACACATGCTGTAACGGGTCTGCTTCTACGTTGTTGTGTTATTTGTTTATATGTATATATAGAGGTTATGATGTTACGATGTCTCTGTTTGCGGCGCTAAAATGTGACGGGTGTCCTCCGTCTACGTTGCCGATGTAGTTGTTGTTTATTCTGGGACGTAACTCTCCTCCGTTGCTATTGCAAGTAGTTAGCAGGCAAAAAAATGGCAAAACACAGCGAGCTGATGCAGAGGCAGTGTCTATTATGTTGATGCCCGGATAACAGTGAGGTTAGTCCGAAACGGATAAAAAAATAATAAGAAGAAAAATTATATCGGCATTTTTTTAATTTAACCTTTCTTGTGATGCACTTTACCGGACAAAGGCAATTCATAAAGCGAGTGCTCGCCCAGAGCTAGTTGAGGTGACTTTTCTATCTACGTATTACGACTTGCCGCTTCCCTCTGTAATAGTACTTGGTCCGGCACTTTATCTACCTTAGTTTTGACTACACGGTTACCAATACCTACTTCTGGTTACATTACTACAAAATGAAAAGTCAGTATGCCAAAAAAGGAGAGACAAACAAAAAGACTGATCTCTTCTAACGAATCCGTCCTCTAGGCTTCACAGCCCCTCTACCACGTCCTCTTCCTGCCGCCATCACGCCCCAACTAATAAAAACACTCAGCTGGCCATCTCCCGGCGACCGTTCCCTAGCTCCGATGGATCACAACTAACCGATGACAAACACAAACAAGAAAACTTAGCCGGCCATCTCCCGGCGACCGGTCACGAGCTCCGATGAAACACAACTAACTTTCCTGGGCGGACACCCGGACTTACTCGGCCAAGCGACGGAGTGATACATCAGGATCCAACTTGCCTAAAAGCTGGTTAATTGACGTTTATGACCTAAAAGTTGTACTTAATATAGATACTGATAAATTTACAAAGTATTTTATTCCATAACACCAGCTAAATATTCATTAGTTTATTAATTGTTGCTGTGCAGCATCATCAATCCGTCACGGATTACCACCTTCACGGAGTTTTGCGCCTGACACCCACGTCGATCGAGAAACGCCCGACAGAGCTCATTGCATTCCAGCACGTCCCGGTACGTGCCTCCAGGCAAGTGAACTCTGACCTGCCTGCCAGATAAATCCATCCAAGCACAGGCTAGCTCAGAGCTTATTTGAAATTTTAAAAGCCAGCACTTCTCTGTACGTGCTTCCAAGCAAGAGAACTACGACTAGCCTGCTACATAGATCCCATTCCAGGAGAAGCAAGCTAAGAAGCTACTTGAAATTTAAAAAAATCTAAACAAAGCAAAATATAAGAAAAGATTACAGTGAACCCTCGATAACTCGCACTAAAAGGAGGAAGAAGCTGTCCGAGTTACGATTTGTCCGTGTTATCGGGGGGCGTCCGGGGAGGAGGGGTAATCAGTCATTAATCACTAGAAACGTGAGGAAATAAGTACGCTATCATTTCTACAAGCAAAAGAAGCGGCAATATATACTGCTTTGTACGTATCAATTTACAGGAGGGGGTCACTGTAACGGGAGAACTATAAAAGAAAGTATGTCAAACAACCTGGGCCGGCAGATTCTTTTTTATTTATTTTTTATGCTACTTCTGGCTGATCTTTTTTATCAGTGCTAGAAGCTGGCACCAAGGCACCTTTCTGCCACAAAAAAGTTCTCATCCCCTTCTCTCGTCTGGCTGACGACAGTCTGTGCATGCGTGAGTGTGAGATAAGCTAGGGTGGTAGAGCACGAGCGGAAGTAGTCAAGGTCAACCGGTACAGTCTCAACAGCAATAAAAACACCGCACCTGACCACACGCAACTCACGAGATGTTTACTTGAAAAATTGCTCTACATCAGCATGTCACAGTGTCAGCAGCCAGCTGCTAGTTTCCTACGAGAAATTGTTTTTTTCCAGGGCCTCTTTGTTAGAATACGAGGCCAGGAGCAACGTAAATCTCAGTCCACCTTTCCTCCTTTTTTTTTTGTTTATTTGAAGTCACGGCCGTGGTTGAAGTGATAATGTGCGCCTGTAGGCCTCCATTCATACTATCTTACCTTGGCTGCATCGTCATAGATCAGTGACGCCTTTACACACTCTTTACACTTAAAACAAATTTCGCAGATACCATCAACATTAACGGGAACTCAATAAAAGCCCATTCATTTTAACCATTTAACTTTTTCAAAAGCGAGACCCTCTAAATGTGCGACCCGGGGCAAAAGACTCTTTCTGCCCCCTCCCCCTTTTTATAATTTATTAAGCCCTGTTTTATTTTTTCGATATCGCGCCGGCCTCTAGCGTAGTGGGTTAGGCGCCAGTTTACAGTGCGAGAGGCCCTGAGTTCGAATCCTTGCTCGGGCATGGATGTTGCGTTGTTCTTTCACCTCACTTCACCGTCATCAGCTTGTAAGACGTCGTTAAAGGGCCGTAAAACCCTCTCACCACCTTGCCTACATTGCAATGCAAACCAATGGCTTTTAATTTTTTTATTAATGTACGGAACAAATTATTTTGCAATCTTGAATTTATCGCACATACCAGAACAAAATAATTCCCTTTAGATGCCATTGTGACGTGTAGTTACCGTCCAATTCACCAGCATCATACTGAAATGTTTATTTGCAACGCACGTGCGTGTGTGGCCCGCGCGGCGAAGTGGGAGGAGAGATAAAGAAGGGAGGTCTGCCTGGTGAGTAGCATTTCTACTCGCGCGCCTCGCTAGCAAAATTTAACCGCACGGAACTTGACAGATATTTTACGGTGGGATTATTAAAGGCTACGTAGCGATGAGCAACTGCTTTTAAAGCTTAATACTGTTACTAAATAAAATGTGATGGATTTAAATGAGGCAGACACAATTTTCTTATGATTTTTGACCAAAAAATATATTAATTTAAATTAATTTTGTTTTTTGAAATTCTGTCCGAATTATCCGAAGTCCGGGACATTGGATAACACAATTTTTAAAAAATTTTAATAATTTTTAATTTATTATTTCTTGGTTAAAAGACATAAAAAATAGTTTCTGATGGATTTAAATTCATCACATTATATTTTAGAACAGTATTAAACTTTATAACGTAGTCGTCAATCGCTACTTAGCCTTTAATAATCCCACAGTAAATATCTAGCAAGTTCCGTGTGGTTAAATTTTGACGCGCGAGTAAAGATGCAACGCAGCAGGCCAACCTCTTACTTCTTTATCTTTCCTCCCCCTTCGTCCTGCGAGCCAGGCACGCACATGTGTCGTAAACAAACATTTCAGTGTGGTGGTGGTGCTTGTGAAATGACGGTAACTACGGGTTACAATGACACATAAACGGAAAATTATTTTGTTCTGGTATGTGCAATGAATTCAGGGCTGCAAACCAAATTGTTCCGGACAATAAAGAAAAATTAAAAATCATTGCTTCGAATTGCGATGTAGAAAAATTGGTGAGAGGGTTTTACGCCCCTTTACCAACAATGTTTTCCAGAGCCGATGTGGGTGGTGAAAGAACAACACAACATCCATGCCCAGGCCGGACAGGATGAGTCACGCTCGCTGGTTGATGATGCTCTGTTGATAACGTAACAGAGTCTGGAGAGTTGTAACGTTTTAAGCGTGAATCAGATTTGTTTACAAACTACTTCACGGGAAATAATAGCGTACATGTAATGGACCGTAAATTGTAAACGTCTTATGCGGAATAATTTTAAACGATTTGCATTGAGTGACGCACACGAATGGATTAACAAGATTTTGTTGTCTTAATTTTTCCATGTTTACTATACACCGACAAAATCTTTTTCTTTATTTTAGAAGAAATGGTAACGTTATGAACAAGTAAATATAGAAAAAATTTACATTTTTTTATATTAGAAGGTAATTTTTTTGAAAATCCCTTATAATGGCCGCACCCTATTTTTTGGGCCTAAAATTTGGTCAAAAATACGCGGCGATTGCGCGAGTAAATACGGTAATTCTGTAGAACATGATTACAATTTAATTGCTTTATAATATGACAATCTGTGTAAGAATAAAGATGTAAATTATGTGTTCTATGATGCAATTTACATACATAAAATTAAACTTTAAAATGAGTAGTGTTAAAATGTGTTCACATGTACAGTGACCCAGACGGATTGTTGATAACAGTAACGTTTTTATTCATGTATACGAGGAAAATTATTTTTATACCTTTGTAACTTTGTAGGAGGGTAGAGTAACTATCAGGCTAGCAGCTGGCTGCTGCCCATACGCTGTGACATACGGACCTAAGGTATTTTTCAATGTAAACATCTTGTGTGAGGTGCGTGTGGTCACGTGCTGTGTTTGTATTGCTGTTGTGATGAGACTGTACCGGTTGACCTTGACTACTTCCGCTCGCAACCTCCCTAGCTTATCTCCAACGATCATTTCTTATCTTTCTCACACGTGCACACACATTAGCTGTCGCCAGCATGACGAAAACTTTTATGCGATAGAAGGGTGCCTTGGTGCCAGCTTCTAGCACAGAGATAAAATGAAAGGATCAGCCAGAAGTAGCAGCATAAAAAAATAAATAAAGATCTGACTGCCCACATTGTTTGACATTCTTTTACAGTCCTCCACGTTAGCGTTAATTTTCGCACTGCATGGCGGCCTTCCCCGTAACTTGATACGATAGTTACGTACAAAACAGTATTTATTGCAGCCTCTTTTGCTTGTAGAAATGATAGCATACTAATTTCTTCGCGTTTCTTGTGATTAATGACTGATTACCCCACCTCCCCGGGACGCCCCTCGATAACACGGACAAATCGTAACTCGGACAGCTTCTCCCCCCTTTTAGTTCGAGTTATCGAGGGTTCACTGTACTTAGAAAAGTTGCTTGAAATTAAATTAGCTTTAAAATGAGTCCAAACACGACATAAATCCGATAAAATTGACATGTAAAATTAAATATTTTTCTCTTGCTTTAAAGTTAAATTTAAAATTAACAAGAAAATTTTGATGTAAATTTCTCTACTCGCATCCCCAATTAATATGTTGGATCACGCCGTATACATCCTTATACCTGGTTAAGTTGTTATAAACAACAGAGAAAAAAAATATTAATTAAGACAAAAAAAATTGAAATTACTGTATGATAAGAGGCCAAGTAAGTGCTACCTGCCAGTGCACGTCACAACCCCCACTTAACACGCAATGGCTTTTCCCGAGGGACAAACCACAAGTGTTAAGTACACTCTTAGTTCAACAGCTCATCACAATCATGGTTCTATATGCATACCAATGTTTTGCATAAGCTACATTACAATGTTTCATTATTACAATGATTACTTGAGTTACATAAACTATACTACATCAATGAATACAAATGGGCACTTGGGCAAATCACTCTTACTAGCATGCTCTACAATATTACAAACTTGCTGTTTTCCTAACCTCTAAAACACCACCACACTTAAAAATTTCTCGAAATACAGTATATTTTTAACATAATTATTTTCTTTTACTCCACTACTGAACATGAAACATTTATTTAGCACCATAGTATATAATATAATACATAATGTAAACAATAAAAAAAAGTCAATTGAAAAATATACCTTTTAAATTTATGCATCGACTTGTGGCAGCACACTGTTGTTGCACCTTTAATTTAAAATATGACCCAAAATACATTAAATACTCTGCAAACATTACTTTTCTCAATACAATTAAATCACAACCCATACACTTGGTTGGCTTTGTAAAGTTCAGTTGATTACAGGAAGTCAGAACCATAAACTTATCACTCCCCAAAAATATTATACACTCCTTTGGAACAACGACGAGAGTGACCTAAACACTAGGTACACCCCATTGGACCAACGACGAAGGTGCCCAAAAACAAAGAATTACATCACCACACACTAAAACAACTTCTTCACATAACCCTTCTCAGCATAATACCCTTCCTTTTACAGCACTTCCCTTTTACATCAAGTTAACAGCCATCAACGGCCACGAGATGGTAAACAAAAAAAAAAAAGAATACAAACAGACCAAGCTTTTACAACAAACATTTTTCCTTTGCCAAACCAAAAAACATCAAATAAACCCTTGGGTGTCCTAGCCTGTTGCTACAAGTCAAGCAGTATAAACTGAAAAGTTGCCGCAAATTCACTAATGTGTTATGTCACTCATTATTTATTTTTTATGATTTTACATGATAAGACTTCTATAATTCGATCCATGTTCACAATATTCAACAAATTCATAAACAAACAAGTTACAACACTATCATCCTCAGTCATGATACATTTAAATGGATTTGAATTCAGTTAAAACCTTAATATTAATTCAACTTATAATAAACAAATATCATCATTAATGTAATTTATTACAGAACTCCAAACAGCAATTCACAAGAAACAAGAGTAGCAAAGTACTTAGTAAATGAGCTTGTGTATCAAATACTAGTGTGGTATTTTCTTGGTGGTGTTTCCAATGTTCAAAATAATAATGTGGTAACAAATTTTAATATACAATGCCATTCCATCTCTGTTGTCACCTCAACTCTACAATGGTTACATCTCACTTGTACGTATATTCATTCTTCACTAAACATTTGTTGTACCCAATACATTTCGCAAAAAAACAATAGAAAATTTAAGCTGCAATTTTACTACGTCTAGGCATACTTTATGGCACCACAACAACAACAAAAAAATATTTAAAAATTTCAAGAGCAATCAAAGCCAGATTAGCATACACTTTTACAAAGGTAATTAACTACCAAGGTCAACATTTCATAACAAATTCAACTGACACCATTAATACTTCAACTACTTATTGTGATCAACCCTGAGAAGAACACTAATAATACCAAATGACTTTACCACTAATACCGTTGTTTTACTTGTTCAAATTAACCATATTCACCATCACAAAGTTCAAAAAAAAAAAAATAAGTTAAAGATTCAATTGATTTATAGCAGCGCCCAAATTTTCACTTCACATTATCAACTTAATTACACTTGTAAGCATTAATTTTTTTTTAACAAACTTCCAAAACAAAGCATATAATTACCTATTACGCATTAAATTGCAATAGTACTGGGAGGCTGCACCATAACCTCTTACCACTCAAACACCATTGGTACTTCACAAATTCATACAGCAACATATACTCTATAATTACTTAAGGCATACCTATTTGCACCACGACGAGGCACCCTTCCAACAATCATAAAACAAATACCTGCCTATTTGCACCACGATGAGGCCACAACCACAATAAAACAACAAATATATCTGCCTATTTGCACCACGACGAGGCCAAATTCAACACCATCATCAACTTCCTCAACACAGGGCCAACCTTATTTGCTCCACGAAGAAGGCTCCCGAATCACCATAACATAACCTCACAATATCGACGCTTCTTACTCAACACATGATTCATACCTCCATTCACACAACTTCTCCCACTACAACCACTTCCTCCTTCCACCACTCCTTTGCAGCACTCCCCTTTACATTTTCCTAATTTAATCAAAACCACAAATATATTAACCAGTTTCTAACCTCAAAATCAAAACATCAACTCCCTTGACCTCTTCCCGTTACCATAATTTCTATACTGCCTTATATTCACCAATTTTTAACTCTGAAACTTAACCACAACATTTGTTTACACTGCTGCTACACCTCAAGTACTGGTAAGTTAATAATTTTCAAATTTAATTTCTCAAATAATAATTGTTATTTTCTCCACGCTTTATTAACGTCTGCGTAATTAACCTCTACTTGTTCATATTACCCCAACTTCAATATTTGTTTACATTAACATAAATTATTTCTCAAACCTCTGCATGAATCCATAATAAACCTCTGGGTTGACCAATGTCATGAAATTTCTAATTATGTACCTATACATTACCAGAATTTTATTTTAAAAATTTAACATTTCAATTACTTCTACCTTGCCCACAAGGGAAAAACTATATAAACAAGCTTACTCAAACTTCACAACAATCAATACTATTCACGTACTGAAGGTGCCCAATCACATCATGTTGTCAACAACCTAGTGGTGCCATACCCACATAATAATTTTACTTAACTTGTAAATGTTTCAGTGATATCTTCACTAATATCTTTAGAAATACACACAAGCCCTTTTTACCCTGTTGAATAGGTCCCTCACCCAGCACACACTTCTCGCTCCTCTGAGCACAACCCTAACCTTTATCTTCACCTTTCCTCGTGTCCACTCCTGCACCTCCCATCTCTCGACTCTTCTCTGCACCCCAACACATATCTGCACCTCTCGTTTCACTGCACATGCTTTACTCCCCAGCTCCTCCTGGCCTGTAAACACATTACTCAGGTGCCATTCCTGCACCCCCCACTGTTCTACCTCTCTGACCAACACATTACAACATTTTTTGTCTGGCCCTAAAAATGCTCTGTTCATTTCCCAGTTCTGTAATCTCATCCCCCAGTTACTAATAAATTTGCCTTTTCTTGGTCTACTCTCATTCTTTACACAGTCACTACCCTGAATCACCTTAACTACAAATTCATGTGACAAAACATTGAATTCATTAATAGGCCTAACCTCACCTTTACCTTCCTGCACCTCTGTCACTGTCTGTTCTAATCTATTAAATACTTCTGCACAACTCTTAATTTCCTTTTTCAGCTCTTCCTTTGCCTTCTTAACTTCTCCCTTATTTCTCTTGTCAGTTCTTTTGTTACTCCTACTATTGTCCTAGTCTGTGTTTCTATTATTGCCCTAGTCTGTACCTCTAACATTTCTTTACTAAGTCTAATAATTGTTTTCCTGTAGATGCCATGCTTCTAAATTTTAATTCTCACAATGTCATAAAATATATAATGTTGTTAATTTAACGTGTACTCAATTACAATAATGTTTGCATTACTAATTTTAATTTTACTCGGCGATTTAAGACATAATAAAAACAGAGAAAAAAATAATTGTTGATACGATGCACAATTTGGACCGGCTCACATTGGCTATGGCTACCTACCCGCACTGGTAAACACTAACCTGTTGTTTATGTCTGCTTTCCTCTTCTGCTACTTTACCTTGCAGCTCTTCTACTCGGCGTTGTTGTTGTTCCTTGTTGACGTGACGTGTTTCCTGGACCGCCGGCGGGGACTGATACTGCCGCTGTCCTGGCACTGGAAGTGCTGGTTGTTGTTGCGGGTCCTAGGGCCCCCCGAGGTACTTTGGTTCCCTCAGGTCCCTGTTCGAATGCCAGAATGTAATGGGTCTTCTATGTCTCCGTGTTGTTATTTGTTTATGTATGTATATATATATATATATATATATATATATATATATATATATATATATATATATATATATATATGAGTCCCTGTTCGGGCGCCAGAATGTAACGGGGCTGCTCCGTCTACGTTGTTGTTATTTGTTTATATATTTATATATATGTTGGAAGTTACGATGTAGTTGTTCGGCGCGACAGAATGTGACGGGTCCTCTCTGTTGCTGTTTGGCTGTAGATGTATAAGGTGAAGATGTTTGGTATCGAGTCCCTGTTTGCGGCGGTAGAATGTGGTGGTGCTGTATATAAGTATGACGTTGTAGGTTATGTGGATCCTTGCTGCCGGTGACGACTTATCAAATTAGACTTTTCCTTGTTTGTTATTTATACATATAGTTGTTAGAGGTTATGATGTTACGATGTCTCTGTTTGCGGCGCTAATATGTGACGGGTGTCCTCTGTCTACGTTGCCGATGTAGTTGTTGTTTATTCTGGGACGTAACTCTCCTCCGTTGCTATTGCAAGTAGTTAGCAGGCAAAAAAATGGCAAAACACAGCGAGCTGATGCAGAGGCGGTGTCTATTATGTTGATGCCCGGATAACAGTGAGGTTAGTCCGAAACGGATAAAAATAATAATAAGAAAAATTATATCGGCATTTTTTTAATTTAACCTTTCTTGTGATGCACTTTACCGGACAAAGGCAATTCATAAAGCGAGTGCTCGCCCAGAGTTAGTTGAGGTGACTTTTCTATCTACGTATTACGACTTGCCGCTTCCCTCTGTAATAGTACTTGGTCCGGCACTTTATCTACCTTAGTTCTGACTACACGGTTACCAATACCTACTTCTGGTTACATTACTACAAAATGAAAAGGCAGTATGCCAAAAAAGGAGAGACAAACAAAAAGACTGATCTCTTCTAACGAATCCGTCCTCTAGGCTTCACAGCCCCTCTACCACATCCTCTTCCTGCCGTCATCACGCCCCAACTAATAAAAACACTCAGCTGGCCATCTCCTGGCGACCGTTCCCTAGCTCCGATGGATCACAACTAACCGATGACAAACACAAACAAGTAAACTTAGCCGGCCATCTCCCGGCGACCGGTCACGAGATCCGATGAAACACAACTAACTTTCCTGGGCGGACACCCGGACTTACTCGGCCAAGCGGCGGAGTGATACATCAGGATCCAACTTGCCTAAAAACTGGTTAATTGACGTTTATGACCTAAAAGTTGTATTTAATATAGATACTGATAAATTTACAATGTATTTTATTCCATAATACCAGCTAAATATTCATTAGTTTATTAATTGTTGTTGTGCAGCGTCATCAATCCGTCACGGATCACCACCTTCACGGAGTTTTGCGCCTGACACCCACGTCGATCGAGAAACGCCCGACAGAGCTCATTGCATTCCAGCACGTCCCGGTACGTGCCTCCAGGCGAGTGAACTCTGACCTGCCTGCCAGATAAATCCATCCAAGCACAGGCTAGCTCAGAGATTATTTGAAATTTTAAAAGCCAGCACTTCTCTGTACGTGCTTCCAAGCAAGAGAACTACGACTAGCCTGCTACATAAATCCCATTCCAGGAGAAGCAAGCTAAGAAGCTACTTGAAATTTAAAAAAAATCCAAACAAGGCAAAATATAAGATTAGATTACTTAGAAAAGTTGCTTGAAATTAAATTAGCTTTAAAATGAGTCCAAACGCGACATAAATCCGATAAAATTGACATGTAAAATTAAATACTTTTCTCTTGCTTTAAAGGTAAATTTAAAATTAAAAAGAAAATTTTGATGTAAATTTCTCTACTCGCATCCCCAATTTAAAAGTTGGATCACGCCGTATACATCCTTATACCTGGTTAAGTTGGCCTACTTAATTTGTTATAAACAACAGAGAAAAAAAAATATTAATTAAGACAAAAAAATTGAAATTACTGTATGATAAGAGGCCAAGTAAGTGCTACGTGCCAGTGCACGTCACACACGCACACACGCACGTACGCACACACACAGACACACACACACACACACACACACACACTAGGAAAACTGCTAAAATAGTCTCATTTTGTACCTTGAAATCCAAATTTTTCCAGAGGAGGACCACCGGACCCCCCACTTCATTTGGGGGGATGGGTGACTGTTGGGCCCCCCCCAAACTTAAATCCTGGCTACGCCACTGACGCACAGAGCAATGGTTTGGCAGAAAAAGGGTTACATATAGCCAAACAAGTTCTGCGCACATGTTGGGAAACTGACACAGACTACAGGAATGCGTTGTAAGAATATCACAATACACCCATTCCAGGGATAGAGTGAGCCACTTTCTTTTGTTTTTTTTATAGGTTGCTTTGGTTGATATAATATTCATTAGTGATTTTATTTTGGGTTTTTAGTAGGGGCTTAGTTTGCTTGTTTTTTTTTGGGGTGTGTTCAATTCCTGTTCATATCTCTCCCTTGCTTCCATCCCGGAGTGTCTACCCCTCCCCCCTTTCCTTCCACCCGTCCTTACCCATGTAGTGGTGGAGTTCCAGCGCATGTGCACTCGAGGCGAGGAGGGAGGGGAAGGAGGGTGTGAGGGAGTGGCCAGCGTGAGACGAAACAGTGAGAAGCGGCCGAGCGTTGAAGGTAGTCGGAGAAATACTCCCTGGGCGCGAGGATTGAGTTGAAGCCGGCACCATCTGTTGGCGATCTTCCCCCTTATGGAGAGGGCGATTCTCCTGGCACCCATTTGCAGTGGTTCAGAACTCCAGGGAGAGCTGAGTATGCTGGAGGTAACCTGGGTCGAGAACTTGGTTAAAGTATGGTCGTGAAGGTAATGAGTCCCATTTGACGACGTTTCGGGACAAGCCGATAGCCCTGCTTAGTGCTCTACTCCCTTCCTTGTAATAATGGAGTAGCAAAAGATTTAACTGGAATAACACACAAGAATTGACTGAACAGTGGCCGAAAGGAGTGTATTTAAGTGAGGTTCGCGACAGGATCGGACATAACTTTGATCCCCGTAATTTAAAACAGTGCAATAAGGGGAACATTTGAATGTTATAAAAGTCATGGTCGGCTTGATGATTGTATTGTTCATATTATTTTATCATGTAAAATGTGAAGATCTAATGTTATTGAAAAGGTGTGTTTCAGCATGCATATAGGCCCAGAATCCATTGATTTGAGTGTTTTAATTATTCAGCGATATAGTTTGGGGAACTTTGTGATGGAGTTTGTTGTTTGTATGAATCCCGTTATGAGTCAAATAGATGATAAACAAATGAAAGAGTCATGTTAATTAGTGAGCGGATTTGCCGATGGCCCGTGCCTACCTATTCGAAGGTCTGTGAGGGGCTCCGAAAAGGGAGATTTCTGCCTCAATTATTTTTAATTTACAAGCCATTTACTCCCGGCAGGTTATATAGTCCGGGCAGAGGGAGTGCTACAAAGGGGAGTACTGGTTCAAGGGGTCTCACCATCGTAACTGTTAAACGGTCGACTAGTTAGTATAAAAGTACATGGTAAGGTATATTTTGTAACATTGTGCATGGTAAGGTACATTGGCATATGAGATTGGCACCACTGCAGAGCCATGCTGGCCAGTAATAGGAAACTTGTATGAGACACTATGTATTGGGATAATAAATGTTTGGTAGAAACGAAAAACAGTATCATTAATAATTCCAGACCTTCCAACTTCCAGAAATGGAAAATCAGGAGGATTTTTATCCA
Organism: Medauroidea extradentata; assembly: GCA_003012365.1. Lineage (NCBI taxonomy): Eukaryota > Metazoa > Arthropoda > Insecta > Phasmatodea > Phasmatidae > Medauroidea > Medauroidea extradentata. Next base: position 54,183 of record PNEQ01004290.1, read on the forward strand.
TACCCCAAGCCAAAGAGGGGGGGAGGTCTGGGGGCACTCCCTCAGAATAATTTGGATTTTAATGTGTAAAATGGTGTCATTTATATCCGTAAATATTATTTCTTACAATTCAAGAAAACAGTTAAAATAACAGGTTGCTTTGTCACTCTACCTTAATGCTATTGACTCCTTGACGTTGTAGCTGATTATGCAGTCTTGAGAAATGACGAATCAAACTTTTGCTCAAAACATTTTCCATTTTTGTGTAGATTTTGCAGTCAGAAGACATTCCAGTATTTCTTCGCTAAGTGCAGACCTGAACTGGGTGTGTAACTTGACTGAATACTCTTTCACACGATGCGTTACTGTGCGGTATTGTCAAAATCGCAAGCATTGCTCTGGCTAATTTGTTATATTTTAATGTCCCATCTGCTGTCTTCATTTGACCTACCAATGACCACTTTTTATCTATTCTTTCTTAATTTTTGATGTCTTGAGGTAGTTCTGGCTCAAGTTGAAAATTACAAAATTCGGCCTGCAATGCATCTAATTCTTCGTCGAAATTTTGCCCAATACCTGTAAAATTTACAGGGAAATTTTCTGCAAAAAATTTTATGCTTGAAAATGATGCACTGTCAATTGACTCAATATTTGCAACTTCAGCATTAATCAAAACAACATTTGTAAGTGGAAATTTGTGTATTATGTAATCACAACTTGCTGAATAATATTTTCTAACTGAATCAAAGAAAATCAACTTGTCTTCTTGTTTTAGTATCGCCACAACTTTAGTCGTCGCACTGCCTATTATTATATCACAGTCATTTTCCTGATTGTCTTTGCTGTGGTAGTCAACATTTAAAATTGACACTGCACATTTAACTGCTGCTGGCTTAACAAATTTAGACATTATGTTATTTAACATATTAAGCAAAAGTGACCTCAGCACATGAATCTGAGGCACACTTGACTGTAGAAGCACATTCAGCGTTTCAAATACTGGGATAATATTTGAAAGAAATAAGCAAAATGCCTTATTCAGTTCTGAGGAAATAAACATAAATCACCTCTCTTCCCGTGACAGGCTGCAGGTTATTGGAGTGTTATTTGGTTTTGGGTTTTTTAGTTGACTTGTACATGATTGTGACTATAAGCTTCTTTTTGAACTGGATGAAACTGCAGACTTACTTAGTCCAGAACCTTTGTCAGTGTCTTGAACAGAGTTTGAAACTGTGCTATTAACTTGATTATTGGCAAGTTTAGGAATTTTGTACATTTGTAAGAAGCCAACCTGGGAATCCTTTACACAGCAAACTTCTGTTGTAAAAAAACTTGCAAGAGGTTGCCACAGCTGCAGCAATCTACTCAAGAGGTTGCCACAGCTGCAGCAATCTACTCAAGAGGTTGCCACAGCTGCAGCAATCTACTCAAGAGGTTGCCACAGCTGCAGCAATCTACTCAAGAGGTTGCCACTGCTGCAACAATCTACTTAAGAGGTTGCCACAGCTGCAGCAATCTACTCAAGAGGTTGCCACTGCTGCAACAATCTACTCAAGAGGTTGCCACAGCTGCAGCAATCTACTCAAGCATCTTCCAAGAGACAACCAGCGTGTATTTACATGTTTCAAAATCTTTCCAACTTCTGTGTTATGCAACTCCTGGAAATGTTTCAAACGTTCTTTCCTTTTTGCACTTTTTTCTAAATAATAATAAATGTTGATTAAATACTCATCAATTTTGACAGGAAGACATGCAGCTAAATTTTTTAAGTGGCAAGGGCAAACTATTTTATGAGATTTGGTATCTAAGTTTTTAAGTGAGCAGCAACACCTTTCTTCGCTCCCAACATCACAGGTGCATTGTCTGCACTTAGGGCCAAAACATTCGACAGCGGGATATTACACGACTTAAGGCTGGCAAGTACAAGATTACCAATGTTCTGACCAGTTGCATCGCCTTCTAGTGAAGGGACAGAGAGTATACAATTGTCGATTTGTTGAGAAGCTTTGTTGTACAGACTGACTACAATAGGGTACAGCTTAGCATCACCTTTGTTACTACCATCTGTAGAAACAGAAAATGGCGTGTTTTGAAGAATTTTGATTGTTTTCTTCTTTTCGTTAATGCCTATTTCACGCACAATTGCTGATGTTTTAGTTCGGGCACATACATACTGCTTGGCTATCAGACTGTCTGGGAACATACTCCTAAACAACGCCCCTGCGTGGTCGGCACAGTTGAATGGGAGGTTATGTTCAATTATAAAAGAAGTAAACAGACACTCCGCACGTGTAACACTTTCACTGTCATTTTCTTTAACACAAAAGTTTAACTTACGATTACTTTCAACACATACTGTGCTTTCTTTGTGTTTTTTTACACATGCTTGATGACATCACGTTTTCCGCCATATGTGCCACGGATAAATCACACCTACACAAATACAGTAACAGAAAGCATATGTAGCACCTTTTCAGATTCTTTAATACACAGGTACTCATCTGAAAACGCATTTCTATACAAGTTTCGTATTTTCTGGACATTTTAAAATTACAAATAACTCGCCACAAAACAATAATGGCCGACGAACCGGAACTAATATTTCGATTCCTTCAGTTATGACTTACGCTGCGATAATCAATTGTATTATGAGTCGCGTTGCTTGCAAACTTAGCTGCGACAGTCAATTATTTTTATCGTTCGACATTAAAAATATGAAAAACATGCAGTGGAAATCACAAATCCGGATATTTCTGTAAAAAATACGGAGGGCGGGAGACAACCTAAAAAATCCGGAGACTCCGGCCAAAATCCGGATGGTTGGAAGGTCTGCAACATCTATTTCCCGGAACCATCCTTGTTTTCGAATGATTTTCTTCAAGTAAAATTTCAGATTCAGTTGGGATCTCATTATCACAATTTTGAATTATCTGATTTGTATGCAATACCCCACAATAATTATTTTCCCCACTAGTCTGTCTAAGGAGAGATTCGGGGCACAATCCCCTCTTTTTACAAGTTTAAATTTGGTTCCCTTTCTCATTGCTCATCTCTTTCAATCCTGCGATAATTCCTAGCCTGTCTTTGATCATCCCTACCTTGCCTTCAATCATTCTGTACTCTAACCCCCCCTACTGACCTCATGATTTCCACCACACCTCTCTCTGTTACCTTCTTTTCTTTGCTCGTCCCTTTCTTGATTATTTGCTCTGTCATTCCCTTGACCTCTGTCCCTATTATCTCTTTCTCTCCTTCTTAATCCCTCTTCCTTCTCATTTCTCCTATCAATAGCTTCTAGCAATGTAATCAAATCATCAACATTTTTAGGTCTGCTCCCTAAAATACAGTTTTGGATTGCCCATGGGAAATTATATGTTACATGTGAAATGAAACTTTCTTCTGTCATTCCCTGATCGAAATACCTGGTCTGCAAATGTAGTTGTTGTACATAATTTGCCACAGGCCCACTTTGTGATCTGTATTTTCCTGCAAATATATACTGTAAAAAGTCATCTTGTATGCAGATTCCCCGGTACTTATGCAAAAAATCTGTTTTTGCTTCTGCAAAATTTACCCGGTCAGTTTCTTTCCAACTAACCCCCTGGGCTGCATCACCCCCTAACCGACAGAAAAACAGCTGTACTTTTAGTTTATCTGACCAACCCAGAAAATTTAGCATTCTCCGATGGCCTAGTTCAAGACAGCAACAACTCAAAAAACATAGTTTTTAGATAATTGGGTTTAAAGTTTTTCTGCTTTCTATTACAATGCATACCTTGTATTGCAATTTTCTTATGTATTTACTGTTTCTTTCATTGCAAATATTACATTTTAAACCGTAACTATACATTAAACACATTTTTTTAATTTTTAAATATATTTTATTTTTATACATTTTAAAAATATATTTTGAAATGTTTCTGTATTGAACCAACATTGTTGAATGTTAAAGTAAACAATTTGTAATTGTTGCTGAACAAAGCAAAATAAATATTGTTAAAAATGTATTTATTTTTATATATTTTTTTTTTTTTTTTTTTAGAATTATTCGCTACATTTTACATTATGCATAGTAGGTACAATTAAAATGTTTGAATTTAAAAGAGAACAAAATAACTACAGCTTGTTTTGCCTCTTAAGTAGTTCTGCTGTAAGCCATACTGCTAACAGAAACGTTAAAAGAATGTAAAATTAAATGCTCATTATCAACAACACTAATGTTTTCAAACACTCTAAAATCCAAAGCCAAATAACTCTTTTTCAGAAATAAATGTTTTACAACACTGGAAAAAAAATTAATATTTTCTTTCTGAATATTCAAAGTTTTCCAATACTAATAATTAAAAAACCAAAAATAAGAAGATAATTATGCTTTTCATTCAGAGTTCAAGATTTCGTAGAACAAACAGTATTGTTGGGGAATGCTTTTATTTCTACACAATGAAAGTAGATAGTCAGACTTTGCCTTTGATATCACAGGAGGACGTGTATAAGCTCTATTCAACTCAGGGATACTCCTTCTTGGCATTGTGCGCTGTGTTATGATGATCCGGCTAAAATTCTCTTGTGCGTAGGAAGTTTTGTAGAACAATACGTATGGTTCTGCTTTTTCGACTCTTAAAACACATAGGTCTTTCCAGTTAACATTTTCCCCATTTTTCGTTAAGTCTTGAAAATGCTACCCATACTTTCTTGCAGATTTTTGGCATCTATGAAGTCTTCAGTTGGCATTTCTACTGTTTTATAAGGGTTTCCATTTGTTTTGGAGAGGCTTATTATTGGAATAAGCTGGGACAGGATGTAGATTGGTCCTCCATTCTAAGCACGTTTCTTCGAATATGAAAAATATTTTACATACGTTGCGGAGAACTTGTGTGAACTCCTCTTATCGTTAGCAAGATAATTTATTCTCCCAGCTAACTTGCCGAGGAAAAGGCTGATGGATAATAATTGCGAGTGCGAGGTGATTTACAAGATGACTATGGCAGTTGCGAAAATTCTGTGACTCGTTTAAGCTAATACAAGTTTTATACTTTGCGCAAAACCATATTAATTTGAGGTATTATGGCATGAAAATATAACTGAGTGCGAGTTTATGGATTTGGTTGAAGAAAAAGAAAACAAACTGATTAGGCGATTCTGTTCTTTGGAAAACGTGTCACAAACCAAGCAAGTTCATGATCAAAACTGATTATTATAAATGAGTGCTTTGTATATCCTCTGTTTCTTCCAAATTTGTTTAGCATCGTCTAAAATTAAAACTGTATTGATTGCTGCCGTGACTTTAGCCACTTTTGACTTTTGCAATAATATTTTCTCGCACCTTAAGTATGTTTTGATACATTTTCGTAACCTCAAATTGTGTAGCCTTCTCGAGCGTGTACAAGAATACAGGAAGTGTGAAGTTCGATATTTATAAGCTACAGAGGAAAATTGTCACAAAATTATTGTTACAAACATATTTTAGCTGTGTTCTGAAGTATGAGGAAAACAAAAGTTAATTAATTTCGGCATTCTATAATTCAGTGTGGTTGATACTTTTTAAATTTTGGTTCATTGGCGATATTCGTGAACTACGAGCTTTGTTCATTAGATGCAACATTTTTAATGCAAGTGAAATAGCTTTGTTTTACAGTTCTCAGACAGAAAACATACGGCCTAAAGTTTTATATTTGTACTAGTTTTAATTTGAGTAACTTAGTTGATTTTTAATTCCACGCAAGTTTCGTAACTCGTGTGCCTTGGCATTTATGAGTGTATTTTCTGAAATAGACGTACCTACAAATAGCTTTAGTCGAGATCGTGATACCTACATCATTTCTAATAAATTCAGTGCTAACATGTTTCATGTCATTAGTTCAAGGATTCTGCAATAAATTTCACTGGCTTTGCAAGTATTCAATGAGGTAGGTTTGATTTGTGTAGGTAGCAAACATGTAAAGAGTTTTGAAACAGTCTCACGAAAGACTATAATCTAAAAGTTAAGCCCTCCAATCTTCTGAAACACTAGCAAGAATCCCAAAAGGATATCTCTTAAATAATTGCACGATGAACTCAAACTCTAAATTTTTATAATTTTGTCATATATTTGATAGTAATATTAATTTTAAGTTAAGTGTACATGGTACTTTTCGTGTAACTTAAGTGAAACGACCAGTATAGCCTGAAACGGACTAAACATGTTATAAAATGTCATTATTATGTCATATTCTGTGTGTCAAAATAAAAGCAGTTGCAAAATATAAAAGGAACTTCTTAGGAACTTGCAAGTTCTTTCGATGAACTTGAACGAGTTCCTTTTTCTAAAATGGAACTTGAACTGGAACTAGTTACTTTTAAAAAGGAACTTTCCAAGCCTTGCTTCCTACCCTCCATATCCTCTGCAGAAAAACCGCTGTAACTTGTTTCCCCCTTAGACATCTTGACTACATAATTTTAAAATGTCAAGGTTAACAATTAGGAAAATAAAAAATATAAATTCTTACCCTTTGCCACAATGAAATTTAAAGTAACAGAAAATTTCCAACATATTATAACTATTGACCTTATGTCCAATACAACTCACACCAAAATTAAAAATTACTTCTCTGAAAGTCTTGTATTTTACACTACTTTTAGCTTTATACTATTACCTGTTAAATATAAGTCTATTGTTACCATTGTAAAATAAACAAAGGTTTTTAATTTTGTTTTTCAATTTATTTGATTTTCATTGTGAATTTAACAAGTTCTTTCCTGTATAAATCCGAAATACTAAAAGATAGACACAACCTTGACAAACGATTATTTAAACTTGTGGTTTCCCGGTCTGTTGCTCCCTCAACGTTCTCAGCATTATCATATTTATTCGTGTATAATGCGTACTTTTATTCCAAAACAACTGATAAAAATTCAGGGGTGCGCACTATAGAAGAAAAAACCGCCCCGAGAAAAAAAAGGGGGTGGGGAGAGAAGGCTGAGATGTAAATTGGCGGGTGTCAAGCGTGGGAGGCAGAGAGAGAGAATGTTTCTCACCGCCTGGTTCCATCATTACTACACTTCCTTTTCTTTTTCTCTACCCCCTCCACACTTATTTTCTGCTGTAACTGTCGTTGCTAAAACCCTTTCGTGGCAGGAAAGTTCGTGGGTGGGCAGAAGCAATATGAGAAGTTAATTTTGACGTCTCCTGATAACCATCTTTCCAAGGAAAGGAATAAAAAAGGACACTGTTTCCCCCCTTCGCCCCTCGGGAGAGGGAAAATAAGGCAGGGTGGTGGTTGGGGCCCAACAGTCCTCTGCTTGTAGCCACCCCCTGCCACATTCCTGAGCCTTTCTTTCATCTCAGCACGAGCCAGACAGTAAATAAAAATGGCAACCTTGCTCTGCTAGCATGGCATGTTATCTCGTTTTGTAGGGGTGGGGGAAGGCATGCTGGAAGCAACAGGACACAGCACAGTAAGAGTGTGGAAGGGGGAGTGTTGTCCAGGCAGACGTGAGCTGGCTGCTGGCGACCTTGGCAGGCTATCTGTAGACAGCTGCGGGCACGACAAGTCCCCCCCTACCCATGTTCACCCTCATCCTCTTAGCCCATCACACTCTAGCCACTGTGAGTCATCTTTCCTCTCTCTTTTCTTTGTTAGCCACAGTTCCTTCCCTCCTCTTCCACCCAAGCAAATCCATCTTAACCTCCCTCGCACTGCTTCACAATTTTTTACTCCCAGATTTGTTATATTCTAGCAAGGCACATAAATTTTTTCCCATGGAACTTGTTACAAAAATTGTGGTGCGCATTATACACGAGTACATACAGTAAATCCATTTCTCACGGGCTGTAATTTTACATAAGCTGACAGCTGTCTCCCGCAGGCTGACCATACTCCCTCCGGAAAAACCCTTGCTGTTCAGGTATTGGCGACACGTTGGACTGCCAGAATGTGGCACACCAGTCCTCCTAGACTAGTGCACTGGCTCGATGATAATGCAGCCAAAAAGGCAAGGTTAAAAGCTGGTACAGTTCTCATGATCTATAGTCAAGTATTCCAGAATTTATTGGCAGTACTTTTGTAGGTTATATTGCATTGTAGGCCAAATATGGAATTTCCACAGACACTGGTTAATTTATAATGGTTAGTCCCAAAATAATGTACTTCATTATAATCCAAAATTTCTGGTTTATTAAAATTTCAGTTTACATAGGCACTAAACACACTGTTGATGTCTTAGCATGGTGGATTCGGTTCACAGAAAATCATAAGTAAAAACACTGCATGACTATATCAGAAGATTAGACAAGACAAAGTTAGACAATTTGGCACACGGTGAACACACATGCGGCGAAAAAATTAGAAGCCATACAGGCTCTCAGCACCTCAGCCTACCCGTACGGGTCAAAACAAACTTTGTAGGGTTGAAAAGTGTCCGAAAAAAATTAAAGAAAAAAAAAGGCCTTGGTGCTACCCATACATGTTAAAATTGTCACTCCCAAACTTTATTTCATGTAAAATTTTGGGCCATAAACCCACGGACGTCCTATTCAGTTCACGTCATGAATTCAATTAACATGGTGGAGGCTAAACTTTCCAGAAGGAAGGGCGAAAGGACGCCACACGCCATGCTCTCATTGGCTTGTTCTCGGTGGCGTGACCCTCGTCATTCATTCCATTATCTAGAACCCTCTAGAGCAAAACAGCAAACTGCGTAAAAACTCCTGCGGAAAAAACCAGAACATGAAAAGAAACACAAAGCTACTGTATCCAACCAAGGCCACCTGGCCATAACAACAAACATTATCCCTATCCGAAATATAGAACATTCGGGAATAAAAGAACTGCACCTTTACTATTCCTTTCTGGAACTGAAACCACTGAAATAAAAGTTACAATTTGAATATTATATTAGAAAACAAAGATTATGTAAAATACTAATTCACCAGTAATGAAAAACCCCTTGCCCTGCAATGCTACAAACATAACACAAAATCATTACAAATCCTTTATGACATAAATGTATAGGTATTCACAGTATTGTACTTGCCGGTAATCTGACACAAAACACAGATAGATGACAGATTCTATTGTTTGGTCGCGACGTTTCTCTGGCCAGGCCAGCTTCCTTGGGCAACAAATGGTGGCACTCAGCAGTTGGTAGATGGTAGGTAGTGTTATGTAACTAGCACACCTGGTGGATTAGAATAGAACTAGGGTGTAGCGGGAAGTATGAGTATATAGCAAGGTTTAGACTGTTGGTTTTGCTAGTTTCCATCACCTCAGTTCTGCACTATTGTCTGAAGGTGGTAAGGCCTTTACCAACTTGTGTAGTAACAGGTGACAAAAGTTAAGATATGAGGCTGCATGTGCTTGCTTGGTTTCTGCTCTGTGCCCTTTCATCTTCTGTCAGTTCGTTAGTGGTTATGTCATGTATTCTGTACTGCACTGGGTACATTTTAGCTGGTACATCAAGTTTACTTTCCAGCAAGTACAATTCTCTGAGTATGTGTATATTACTAGCTAAATGTTACTGTGATTAGTATCCTAGTTTGTGACTTTTTTCCAGCCTTTCTCTCTGATAACATTAAATAAAATACTGAAAAATGCACACTCTGAAAAGTAAGAAAATTAAGATAAATTATTCAGTATGATATTTCCTTGCTAAAGGATGAACTTATTTTAAAGCGCAGCTGATAAGAAAATGAGCTGCTCAATTAAGTAAAATATGTTTCAGTATTAAGAATGATAATTATTTGTTTAAGACTGTCTTGGATGACAGATTAATTATGATTTTTTCATTTATTATTTATGTTTAAATTTTCGAGAGGTGGTCGAAATTGGCTGACTACATAGTTTAAGTGCTATCAAAAGTTGAACTGTGGACTTAGATTGTGTTACTATTGAAGCAAGTCAATATGTTTAGGTTTTAAAAGTATTTTTTCATATCAAGTGAAACTAAGAAATGATATTAAATGTTGGTTTTGTGAGAATTGAGAATGTTGATTATTGAACAGTACTTGTAAACTGAAATGGCAGTTAGTATGTTATTGCTCCACAGATGGTAGTCTCTAACTGCCTCACTGTGTTTTACCTATTTCATCTTTAGTCTTTCCTTGCGGGGTGAGCAGGTTGCGTGTTCCCTCGTAGCCACCGAAGAAGAAGAAGTAGCCAGGCATTTCTCTGGCAAAAGTAGAAGTTAAGCCACGGAACAGTCCAGGTATACCGTCTCGTCGCAGTATCTTCCTTGTCAACTGGAATGGCCCGACTCGTACCTGAAATGTGTGACATTATTTCTACTGCTCTGTTAATGCACACAAGTCACACACGTTAGTATTATATAACTGCTGTAATGCAGTGAAAACACACGATTTAACAATTTGTTTGAAAAATACATAATATTTGAATGTAATAAGAGAATTTATTTCAAAGTCATAGAAAGAAAATACACATTTATGGCAGTATGTAAATAAAATGCACACAGAAGTTCTCACATATTAATACAAAATATCACTCTGTTCAATTATAAAAATGAAGGACATCAGTACTGGAGTCATCTGAACCCTAGTCAGTTGAAGGGAATTCCACAGTAACAAACATCCAGCTGAAACATATGCCTACAAATAAGTGGTCAGTTATTGTTTAAAGTTAAGATTGCTCCCTACAAGGCCAGCTGAGCACGTAAGGAGATGGGTAGAGCCTGCTGGGGAAGAGGGGAATGTTGTTTGGCGTTCTCTTTCACTCCCGTACTTGATGCTAGAACCTCTGTACATAATTAGCTGTTCTCTAGGTAGTCACTTGCTATACGAATCATTGTCTGTTACCCTGACATTCATTTGGCATGGCCGGAGTCTTCTTTTTGTTGTCTTTGTAACAGAAAATATATAGTGAATTATAATATTAACAATTATTATTAATAATACAATAAGTTAGCTTTTCTGTAAGCTGGGGCAGTAGCTTTCACAGTGTGGGTAGTAAAGAAAAATAACAATGATTTATTTGTTAGATTTTTATTACTTCTTGTGGCTACACTTTGTAGTTTAAAACACTTAAAAAATAGAGTCCTTACAATCTTTAATCTTTTGCAGTAATCAAATCAGTGATTTAACGATAAATATAAGTTTTTTGGACAATCAAATGTAATGAATGTGCAATAACTTCATACAAAATACTAGCAATGGTAGTTAATACAACTTCCCACACATAATAAGAACTTAGAACTGAAACAATTCCACAGGTAACTTAATAAAATATGTAGTTCCTTGTCTACCATCAAACAGCGTTGTACAAAGATGGGACCAGCAGCCCTTTCCCAATCCATAATGTTATAGTTTCAAAACAAACTCTTAAATAAATTTAACTTAAAATTGCATCAGCAAGTAAATTATAAAGAAGAAAAAGAAAACTGAAAGTGGCCTCAACTCAGATGCAGTGACATGCAAGTAAACGATAATTATAATTTAATAAACAGTTAAAGACAATGTTCACACTGATGTCCAGCGTGACAGACCCTTATGAAACAGTCTTTTTATACAATCCTGATTTTACCTGCAGTGTGTTCATGAATGGTGCCGATTTTGTCTGGCGTGGGTCGGATACCATCATAGTCCCCTTCTGGAACTCTGAACTTACATTTGTCTTCCTTCACATGTATGCCCGCATCTTGGAAACTTTGCAAAACGTGTCGTACCTTGTTGCGTTAAGTCCTCAGTTGAGATCCCTTTCACCAACACAAGCTCAAACTATGGGACAACCCCATCCGGCCCAGCTAATAATTCTACCATAAACTGCTGAAATATTCCAAGTGCAACATATACATCACAGTGTTTTTGGCTAACTGGTGAAACAGGGAAGAGATCATGTTTCGATACCTAAGTCAAGGTACCTTTGTAATCACCACAAATTCTCACCTATCCATTCGGCTTACGCACGACGCATTGGTGCTGCCTCTCACTCTGCATTCACTGGTGTATACAATCCCTGGACAATTAACTGCTGTATTTCCTTTTCCACACTTAGTAGGAAGGCAAACAGAACAGATTGAGGTTAGAGTCACACTGGCTTTACTGCTGGGTCTAACTGGAAATGGACGGTGGCCCAGTGTACCTTCTAAGTTCTCTACTGAGCACATCTGGGATCTCCTTAATAACACCTTTAGAAACTTCTAATCCTAATGCAGTCATGTAATTCTTGCTTAAGAGTGTGTCTCTGACCTAGAGTAACAATTAAGGTAGGGGTACCATTACGTGCACTATATTGCACTCTGACGTCACACGAACCAAGAGCCTCAATTATATTTTTTCTGTAGTCTTGCGACATACATTTAACCATGACCTTGTAACCGCTCTGTACAGCTCTTGCCCTGCAGACTCGCTCAATGTATCCCATCTTCTGAGAATACATACAATATTTTTAAAACAACACTCAGGCCTATTGTGTTGGTCTGAACACTACATACTTGGTCTATATCAAGTTGTTCCACTGAAGGTAAGGCAATCCATTCCTTCTTGTGCTAGCTGAGAATGTGAGGTTAACCCTGGTGCAAGCTGTAGGTCCCTGTGCCCGCTTATCTTATCTGCATTTACTGTTGATGCTCATCTTATCTCCTTGTTGTTGCGATATGCTGTTTCCACAGCAAGGGCTATTTATCGTGCCTGGGGCAAGTATAAGCCTAAACACATTGTGTATGGCCTTTGCTCAGTTGGGAAAGTGCAATCGCTAACATGCCTAGCTAGTGTTCGTTACCTATCCCTCTTATCTAACCACACAGCGTTCTTTCTTATTTTATTCCTCCTTCATGCAGTTCCCACCTTTAACATTTCCAACAAGCCTGTCACCGTGTCGCAATACCGCACTCCAATTTCTTTCCCAGCCATTCAGAGCAGCATATGTCAGACCTTCCAACATTGCTGCAAGTATTCATGTCTTGTCAAATTATCTACGCTTTAGAACAGCAACAGCAGAGTACTAAGACAGATTTTTTAAGCCAAAAAATTCAATTAGAAATGCCACTTTATAATGTTCCTATTCCTGTTAAGGACAATAAGCAGGCAAACAACTTTGTTCTTTTTTAATGTATTATTTACCATACAAAATAGCTTCTCTAGAAAATTCACCTTCATGTTTCTGGGAAAAAAAATTGCATTCCCGCATTTACTTACCAAGTTTTGTGTACTGACGTAAACAATGATTTCAGAACCAAGCATTTTAGTAGAAAAAAAACTGATAACACATTTGCAGTATAGAACTCAATGTCACAAAAAAAAAATAATTTTACATATCGTAGTGCATAGGTTTTAGACATCTTACCATGGCAAGAAAGAAACAAACAAAAAACAGCACAGTCCTAAAAATTAAATTACTGTCTTCTTCATTTAAAATATACAATCCACAATATTAAAAAGCAATAATTAGAAAATGAAGCATGCTAAAATCAACAACTATTAATATAAAAACCTAAAGCTCTATTAACATTAAATTTTTTGTGCATTTCGATGCAAAGATGAATAACGGTTACGACGTTCGTTTGTATTATTTTTTATATTTTTATTTATTAACTGTTTCTGCGGGTGTTTAGTCGTCTATTGTTGCTGTGTGCAAGTTCTGGATACTATGTTACTAGATAATGAAAGAGTTGCAAGTCTTTTTGTCCGGGTAGCACGTCGTTGCTGTCCTCTCGGGGCGGACCGATACTTATGTCGATTCGTCGGTATGGCTCTTATGCAATACGGTCGCGCGCACGGAGCCCCGGCAACTAATTGGAATATTAAATGCCGCACAATCACTGTCTCTCTCTCCACTTACTACCCAGAGGTGTCTCGGCCCGACGTACTTAGTGACTCGGTGAACACTTGATGGCGTCCCGACGCCCAAAACAACGACAATGATGGCGCCTCGGCCCACAATACTGAGCGTCTCGACGCCTAGCTTCGACGCCTGACGGTGGCACTCTGCCCTACCGTCGCAGCGATTCGCCGACGACCACCTCGCTTGACAACGTCCGTCCCGGACCGACGCCGGCTCGCTTCTCCTCCTGATTTTGCGCCAAAACCCCCTGTCACTTGGACAGCAAGCTCCGGTTCCTTTTGGGCCAACAGGAGTCAGCTTACACCCGATGGCCCCGCCTCTCGAGGACAACAATTCCGACCAGAACCGTATTTATTAAATCATTGCTTAATTTCTTGTCACTATTTACATTCATTTACATAAAATGGTTCATTTACTTGTTCACATTATTGATCTCTTAATTTCTACATATCTATTACACTGTAACAACTAACAAAGCCATTGGCTGGACTCCTCCCCTCGTGGTTCGAGCGGGGGTGGGGTGAGGCCCCAAGACACACTATGCAC